>JAJPUD010004707.1:119332-167958 GCA_023553655.1 Myrmecobius fasciatus
AGAGAGAGAGAGAGAGAGAGAGAGAGAGAGAGAGAGAGAGAGAGAGAGAGAGAGAGATTATTTTTTCCCATTCATTAAGTAATGAGAGATTGCATCATGGTGATAGCATTGTCAGAGCAGAGAAGGGAGAATATACCAAAAAAAAAAAAACTTGTGTAGATAGAAATCACAAGTCTTGGCAATAGATTGAATATGGGAAATGAGTGAGATGAGCTGAGAATGACATTAAGAGTGAGATCTTGGGAGACTGGGAAGTTGGTGTTGTCTTCAGTGGTAATAAGAAAACATGGAAGTGGGCAAGGTTTTAGAGAAAGGCTACAACTTCAGTTTTGGACAAGCTGAGATTGAAATCCCTATGGGAAACTCAAGGTGATATATCCAAAAGGCAGTTGATAGGGGAGACTGGATGACTAGGAGAGAGAATAGAGCTGGAGACATGGGAATCATTTGAGTAGAAATGAGCATTGAACCCATGGGAAGTGATTAGATCATTGAGGGAAATAGTCTAGAGGGAGAAGAAAAGAAGCCATATATATACATATGTATATAGGGACATAAGCACAGAGAGACAGATAAACTTTAATCAAAAGTGTTTTCACCACCCAGAATTAAGTGGAAATGGGATTCTCTGAGGATAGGGACATAGTTCTCCACATGCTCCTGTTTTTGGAAAACATAGTGCTGATTGCATCAAGCTATGCTAAGCTGGGGCAGTGGAATAATCATTGGATATGAAGATGGAGGACTTGGGTTCAGGACCAAACTCTGTTGTCTTTGTGACCTTAGGCAAGGTCATTCAACTCATTTAACCTCCCAACAACAAAGTTTGCTCACCTAACAAATGAGAGCGTTTGATTGGGTGAAAGAAAAAGCCCTTAAGTGATTACTGAGTGCCTTCTGCTGTGATAAGCAGGGAAGATACAAATTTAAATAAGTGCTGATGGGTCAAGATAGTCCTTGCTTAAATGCTATGTAGTAGAAGTGTTCTGGGGAGACACCGGAGCAGGTATAGTCATTCTATAATTGGTTCTACTCTGTGGTTGGGAGAAGCCTTTTTGATTCACTGCTTAGTTGGAACTAGGGGTATCTTCAAAAGGCACTGGTCAGCCAGAGCTTTGGTCATTCTGTTCAACTGCTCTCTTGGTGATTCTCTGATCTTGTCTGGACTTCTTTGACCCTTTGCTGATGGCTTCTAATGTAATACAATGCCCAATGCATCGTGAAGACCGTGTATTTGAATGTGAATGTTGTGGGACCAATGCTGTGTAGAAACTGAACTAAATCTGAGTTTATTCTCTCAAGAGCCAGAGAAGAGATGTTATGGGGAAATATTTGAATTTCTCTTCTTGCTATAGCTTTGAAGTAAGTAACCATTTGTAAGAGCTAATTGCAATTCAGTGGTTAAATGGAAATAGGGCATGTCTCTGGTGGCTAATAATGGGGGTAACAATTGAGGAGAACTGAAAATAGCATTTGAGAGGTGATACTTTAACTTTTCAGAGTACACCTAGAGCCATGAAAGAGAAGGTAGAGTAAGCCTTGCTCTGAGAGAGTGAGCCCAAAGAATATTTGCTACCTCAGGAATGAAAAGACAGGGAAATGGTGGCCCGTGAGGGATGATTTGGCTTGGGAAATCAGAGGGACAAGTGGCAATTGATCTAAGAGTTGATTGACATGCCCTTTCCTGGAAATGCTTAGTCTATTACTGTTTCCAGGATAAGGAATGAGAAGGTGGGTTAGAGTGTCCACATTGGGCAGTATGCCAGGAAAATGTCTGGAAAGCACCAGGTAGTATAATGTGTTTCACTTGGACTAGTTATGGTTGTAGTTGATAACCTTCCAGTTCCTTTCCAGAACTAAATTTGGGATTCTATGTATCACTGAAACGCTGCATTAATGTGGTCCAAAAAGAGACACATTTACTAATCCACAAAGGAAAATGAAGTGGATGAAGAATGCCCTAAGTGTGGCTTGGAACTGGATAGACAGCTTCTAGATTTCAAGGGATGTCTGTTATTTTAAACCAATAATGACATATAAAAAAGTGATTATGATTCCAGAAAATACATGCTGATGTATATGGGTTATGTAGAAAGAATGAGAAATAACACATGAATAGATCTCACTGTACACAAAGAATAGCAAAAGACTTGGAGGAAGCCCAAAAGCACAAGGTAAGTTTTCTAGGGAGGATTTCAGAAAACACAGATGAGAAATTCAAGGAAGGGAAAATGAGGCTGGTTGTGAAATTCACTGCTTGAAAATTCACTGCTCATCTCCAGGATCTTGGGGCTTGTGGAAGTGTGGTCCCACTCATTGTGGGACTTGTTTCTTTGTTTCCCATGATCCTTCTAGGAATAGTAGATAAAAATCTCGAATCACCCAGAGAACAATACTTCAGTGCACTCAGGTAATGGTGGCCAAAAGTGAATGGCCATTTATTTGCCGGGTGGCTTTGGGCCAGTCTCTAAACCAGATTAATTGTCTGCAAAATATGACTCATCCTTACACTATCTGGGTCTCAAGGTTGTTGTGAGACAAGCCCCTTGTAGGTCTTGCAATGTTACATGCTCGTGACTATCAATCACTATTATTATCGTCCCAGCCATCCTGGAAGAGTGCTACAAGGGCCAGAACAGAGCCTGAGATTTTGAAAGAGAAAAGCCCAGCAGTGGAGGATGACATGCTGACAGATGCCCTTTTGTTCTTCTGCACTGGCTGCATTCGGGAGTTCATTGGGATGGATAATTTGTACTCAGATTTCTATGGGTCCCCATTTCCATTATGCTCAATGAGAAATCCTCTACCGGTCACAGTCATCCCAGAGGGCAAGGATGCTGGGCTTGGAGGCAGGAGCACCTGGGTTCAACTCCTGCCTCGGACATTTCCTAGCTATGTGACCTGGGAAAATCACTTGATTTCTCCAAGACTACTTCCTCGTCTGCCAGAAGAGGAGAATAAAATCTGCAGCCCCCATGTCACAGGTTTGTTCTGAGGCTCAAATAGGATAATAAATGTGAAATGCTCTGCCAACTTTCAACCATTGTATAAATGTCCTTTCTGCTACCGTCTTCTTATTATTCTCCTCTTGTATAATGGAATTCAGATAAAATTACCCTGAGACAAACTACTAGCAATCAGTTCATCAATTAAGAATATCTCTTCTGCTGATAGCCTTTAATTTTTCAAGGTCTGAGGGCTATTGATTATGTTCTCCTCTTCTTCCTCTTTCTTTTCATGTTTTGATGGGGTTCAATGGTCTTGACACAAGTGGTGATCCTGTTCCTTTTGGAATCTTTGATATTTTTTGACAAACTTTCACACAGATGTTTGTATTTGAATGAAGGCATTGGGATTTCAGCTCATCCATCTCCTGTGAGTTCCATGAAGGCGTTCTCAGTACAACTCCGAGTGCAGACATATAATGGGGATGGCATGGGCCTCCACCTATTCCCATGTGCATTGGATTCTCTTTGCTGGGTCTCTGTATTTGGAAAACTTTTTGTTTGGAGATGAGCATGACATCTATTAAGATCCTGCCTTCAGATTTTTATAGACCAATGCCAAAGAGGCATTTGTAAGAGATCATCCCGTTTGTGATAATGGACAGGTTATTTCTTGAGTTCTCGAGGTTGTTTTGAGGTCTTTATAGGATGAGGATTTATCACCCATCAGTCCATGAAAAATGTCACATTTGTTTCTTCCTTAGAATGTGAGCTCCTCGAAGATAAGGATAATTTATAGTTTTGCCTTGTCTTCAAGGAACTCGCGTTCTAAGGAAGAAAACTTGCGAATCCTTATGTAACATAAAATACAAATGCAGCAAATGGGAAGTAGCAGCATAGGGCTTGGAACTCAGTAGGCACTCAATAAATGTTTATTGATCAATTGCTTTGATCCTTACAGCAGTTCTGTGACAACAGTGAGTTCATGTGTTCAGTTCTAGGTGCTATTGTAATCCTCAATTTATTAATGAAGAGACTGAGATGGACAGAATTTAATTTACTTGCCTGGGGGTCACAAAGTATCTGAGGCAGGATTTGAACACAGGTTATTGACCCCCAAGGGCCATGACTCTTTTGACTACCCCATGCTGCCTTTAAATTGATCTGCGACAGAATCTGGCCCTTTAAAACTATATTGTTTTCAGCCTAGGGTTTTTTTTTTTTAATCTTGGATTTAGAAATAGCTAATGAAGTTTGCCTATCACTTGGGCATGTGAACTTTTAAAAAAGAATAAGCATTGTGCCACTGTTATACCCAAAGCTGTTGTCCTGGGATCCATCCAGCCCACTGCTTGTGCTTGAGATGGCCCAGTCAACAAATCCCTGAAACCAATGTCAATTTAGGTCATTGGTAAAAGTAATCAATCTTAAGGCCTGATTTGGCTCAATCGTGGCTGCCAACTCTAGTACCCGACTACCAGGCTAATCTGCTTTAGCCCATCATTGGATGAAGCCTTAAAGGCAATTTTCCACTTCCAGCTGGGCAGAGCGGTATTTTAGGATGCAATTAGAAATAGGGTAGATTTCTCCAGTACCTTTTGCCTTCCTTCTTCCCTAGTCTGATTTGTTAACTTGCTCCATTATTCTCTGCCCCTTTTCATCTCCCTCAAGCCAGAACACTGAATGAACTCAGAATTGGTTTTTCAAGGCCAGTATAAATTACCAGTATCAAAGTTATGGTAGTTTTAGGTCTTAACCATTAATGTAGCCTTTCCTCAGGATCTTCCCCTTTTCTCCCTCCCTCCCTCCCTCTCTCTCTCTCTCTCTCTCTCTCTCTCTCTCTCTCTCTCTCTTGCTTTCTTTCGCTCTCTCTGTCGCTCTCTTTCTTTCTCTCTCTCTCTTTCTCTCTCCCTCGCTCTCTTTCTCTCTCGCTCTCTCTTTCTCTCTCTTTCTTTTTCCCTTCCCCCTCTCTTTCTCTCTTTCTCTCCCTCTCCCCTCCCTCCTTCTCTCTCTCTCTTTTCTTCCCTTCCCCCTCTCTTTCTCTCTCTCTCCCTTTTACATGACCTTTATAAGTGTCCCAAAGGAGCAGTGAACACAATCTCCTTTAGAAAATATTAGCTAAAGGTTTCACAGAGGCAAAGTTGACTGAAGTCTTGAAGGAAGAGTTAGAGCATCAGGAAGCCAGGCCATTCCTCTATGGTAGATTTTCCCCCACTGTTTGACTGGACAGGACACACAATTGTGTAGTTGTACGGCTTATTTTTATTTTATTCAGAATAGTTTAAGTAGGCTCCATTTCTAGCAAAGGGCATTCAGGCTAGACATCAGAAAGGAGTTCTGGAAGACAGAACTCAAGAATCATTGAAACACATTTTGGAGAAGGCTGCAATGTTGTTTTCCTGCAAAATTCTGGGGTGAGGCTGAATCTTTCAGAGGTTGTTTGCTGCTTTTGAAAAAGTTTTATTCATCTCTTTTCTTTTTGTACTACAATTATTCACCAACATTATATTGTTCTTCCCCTTAGAGAATCTTTCCTAGTTAAGCAAAATTGACAGCGCATGCACCATTCCACACCCACATCCCCCACCTCTCTATAATGAAAATGTGTTTCAGCATCTGTCCTCTGGAACTAAGATTGTTATTTTCATTTTGTCTGAACTCACCTGCTATTTAAGTTTTTTTAAACCTTATTTTAGTCTTTGTATATGTGTGTCTGTATGTGTGTGTGTGTGTTTGTGTGTGTGTGTGTGTGTGTGTGTGTATATATATATATATATATATATATATATATATATATCATATTTGTCTGATTCTTGGCAGTAAGGTGGTACAATGGATAGTGTCATTCCTGGAGTTAGAAACACCTGAGTCCAAATTCAGTCTCAGACACTTGCTAGCTGTGCAACCCTCCACAAATCTTTTTTTTTTTTTCCCCTGAGACAGTTGGAGTTAAATGACTTGCCCAGGATCACACAGCTAGAAAGTGTTAAATGTCTGAGATCAGATTTGAACTCAGGTCCTCCTGACTTCAGGGCTGGTGCTCTATCCACTGTACCACCTAGCTGCCCTTCCTGCACGAATCATTTAACTTTTTTCTGCCTCAGTTGCCCATCTATAAAATGGGCATTATTTTAGCACTCTCTCTCAGTACTCTTGTGAAGATCAAATAAGATATTATTTGTAAACTAAGAATCTTTTTGTAATTTTTATTTTCCCTAAAAACACTATATTCTTTTTCTTTTTTTGTGTGTTAGTTTATGCAAGTTTTCTTCTACGTCTCTGAATTCCTCAGAATAGTTTTGCTTAAAGTCAGAGAGCTGGACTAAGTTTCAGAGAGATCGTTAGAGATGCCCAATTTGAGGATCAGCAACCCACACAACCCATGAAATTCGGGAGTGTAGCGCCAACCAGATTAAAATATAATTAGAAAATATTTAATAAAATAAATAAAAATATAATAAAACATAACTAATGTTACCTTGTGCTTTTCTGAGTCATTACATGGCCTGCAGATTTTTATTTGACTTTGACACCAAGGTGCCAAATGACCTTAAGGATTATTTAAGTTAAACCTACAAATTTATGTACCAAGCCCTGGTTACAGACAGACAGACAGGCACAAGAATAGAAACAAAACAGACTCTGCTCCCAAGGCATTTATATGCTGGGAGATGTTGAGTCCAGAATGGGATTCTAGAGTGAGCTAATTTAGCACTTCTTCAGAAGGAAAAAGATTAATGGAGGTTTATGGCTCATCATCCGCTGTCTCCTCAAGGATGAACCCAAGATATTATGTCAAAATGAGTGTCAAAACCTTTCAAAACCAAACCTTGCTTTTCTTCCCCTCTGGGACCTCTGATCTGTTGACCCCTCAGTTCTCTCCCATCACCTCTGAATAAGCGACACTTTTTGTCCTTCTCCAATATGGTCACTTGGTCAACCAGTTCTACTCTATCCTGCCCTCGGCCCCCTTTCCCTATCATCCACTGTCCCCTGCCAAGCTTCCATCTTGGATCATTCCCACCACCTGCTTCATTCTCTACATGTAAAAGTGAAGCCCTTTTGAAAGCTCTTTAAAGAAAATGTAATTTGGCAGCCAGAAGGAACATCATGTTGTACATGTATAACCTGTATCAGATTATTTGCTGTCCTGGGGTTGGGATGGGGAAAGAAGGGAGCGAAAAAAACTCAGAACTTAAAATCTTACAAAACGAATATTGAAAACTATCTTTACATGAAATTAGAAAAAATAAAGTGCTATTACATGCAGAAAAGATAAAGGAATAGTAATTTGTACATGGTAAATTTGCACTTTCATGTACAATCTTCTTGTTTATTGTACTGTTATTGAAATGCTTCTTTTGGTCCATCAATTGAAAATAATTTTTTTAAAAAGGAGAAAAAAAGGGACATTATGGAAGGATTGGAATTGCTGCTCTTAGGTATGCTTAGGGGTGATAATAATGGGTGATTGAAGGCAGAATTACTCAGTGTTTAAGTTGTTGCTTCAGCATTCTCTGCCAGAAGAAGGATCAGCAATGTACAAACATGGTTTGCTAATGTGAAATCCAAGGCTGGTTTCACTCTACTCAACCACCTGGCTTTGGCTTCATTGGAGCTCCTAGAACTTCCTGGAGCCCCAGTCCTAGAATCAAGGTCAGTTACTGTATCTCTCTACCTGCCTTGATTTAGCTGGCCAAGTCCTCTGTTTAGGTAGGGCCCGTTGCTTTTCCAAACACGGGAGACCATTATTTTTATATTACTTTTAAATTTAGGCCTTTGTGAAGATTTTTAATTTCATTGAATGATTATCAACTCTCCTCACATTGCTTTTCTTCATTTGTATTACAGTTTCATTCAATTTATAGTAGTCATCATTTTTGTATTTTTTAGATCCAGGGTTCCTTCTAAGATTTTACAAGCCCTTGAGAGGCCCTAAAAATAAAAATAGAGTAATGTTGGGAGCTTATTTTATTGCAATCTTTGAATATAAATAGAAATGTTTTTTAACAACTTATGAATAAAATAATAGCACAAAAGCCTTTACCCCTATTCGAGAAGTGTTGAAATATTCAAGAAGATAAAAAGAAAACATCTAGCATAAAACCACGGTTGTATTTTTTGCTTTTGATGTTTATTACCCGAGTCATTTTGGGTAAATTACTTAACTCCTCTGGGTCTCAGTTTCCTTATCTGTAAAATGATGGGCTTGAACTACATAGCCTGTGAGATTTTCTAGTTTTAAATCTATGATTCTAATGCTTGAAGGAAAAGGCCTCCAGAAGACCTTTCTGGTCCCCAGAGACCCCAGAGAATCTGTGTTGGCCCTTGACATAGAAACGATTAGATTCTAATTGTGCCTTCAAGTGGCTTTAATTTACTTCATTGCCCAGAAAACTGGCTTCCCCCACCTTGCATTTTATGGAACTCACTGCTAGTAACAAAGAAAAACACGTTACCAAACCCCAAAAGACACAGTTCCTTTATGTGAGATTATGGATGCAGCATTTTCTATCTGATGCTTTTTTTCCTCCACCTCTACTGACAGGAGGGATGAGGGAACTAGATTTCATTCTTTATTTTCTGAGACCAAGATTGGATGTTTCAATTATTCACCATTTGGCTCCTTAGTGTTGCTTTCCTTTCTATCATTAGAGTTGTAAATATGTCTCGAGAGTCTGCTTATGTCAGGATATCAGTTGATACAAATCTTCCAAAGTTTTCTTAATTTCTCACTTTCATTGTTTCTCAGGGTACAGTAATTCCACAATATTCATGTATTCACTTTATTCAGCCATTCCCCATTAATGGACTTCTTTGCTTGATTGAATGAAACGATGTTTGCAAAATACTTTGAAAACCTTAAAGAACAACATCATCTTCAGTATCTATTACTGAATTATCATAAAAATTGCTATTAATATTTTGGAACAGAGAGGACCTTTTTTTTTGTTTTTGACGTGTGTGTGTGTGTGTGTGTGTGTGTGTGTGTGTATGTCTTTGACCTTCTTAAGGTATATGCCCACTAGTGAGATCTGAGTCAAAGGATATGAACAATTTCACAACTTTTGTACATAATTGAAAATTATTTTTCAGAACAGCTGGACCAATTCACAGCTCCACCAATGTTTATTAATGTTCCTGTCTCCTCATATTCCTTCCAACATGGACTATTTCCATCTTCTGACATCTCAAATGAATGAAAAAAAAAGTATTAATTAAATTCTAGGCCCTGTGTTAAGATACACAAAAAGGGGGGATTAAAGTAGGAAAAGAGATGGACAGGATGTAGCAGGGTAGCCTGATATCCCAGAGGTTGCCCATCACACCCCAAGGTCCCATGGCTCCTTGTCAATTTGAAGGGTCTGAGGTGAATTGCGAGAGTCATTTTCATTGTAATTTCTTTTTAGCAATTTGGAGCAATCTTTCATTTGGTTGTTGAAGGTGTGCAGTAAGTAATATCATTTTGATGAGATCTTCAGTTGGACTCTCCTTAGAAGCTGCTGACTGGACACAATTTTCCATGGTGTGAAGCACTCACTTTATATTCATTTCAATGTTAATCAGCCAGCTTCCCGGGGACCCCAAATTACCCAGTGGAAGTCAGTCATGGGAACCTATTTCAGGCCTCTGGAAGTCAAAGGATGATTAACCTGATGGCTAGAGCAGAGCCCTCATCCTGGGCAGATATCCTTGCTGGGTCAATGCTTATTATCTTTGCTCTAACTTTAGTTAGCCCAGGGTGAGAATGATTCTCTAACAAGGGTAAGTATTTTAGTTTTAGAGGACCCCCCATTCCCATTTCACACTGGGCTATTTTCTTCTAAGATTAAGTGTCTTCTTTCATTTTCAAGGTGAGACTTCCACTTCACGAACTCTGCATTCCCTCAGAGACATATATATATATATATATATATATATATATATATATATATATGTATATTTTAATATTAATCTCCATAGAAAAGTGCTAATTCTGATTTCTTCTCCAGATATTAATTTGATAGGATTTTTATTCGTTGGAGAAGGGAGAACAAAGTTGCTTCACATTTTGTATATGTACATTTTGTATATTCTATCTAGGCTCAGTTCATAGGTCACCTCCTGTGAGAATCTTTCCTGATTGTAGGTACCTCTCCCTCTCCACCAACTCTGTGTATATGGTATATATTCTTCTCTCAAATCTGAGCTCCTGAAGGTCTTTGTATCCTCAGCAGCTAATATAGTCTCTTTTTATTATCATTATTTTTCAAAGTCTCTTTCATGTAGTAAATGCTTATATAATACTTGTTGAATGTATGAAAGAGTGATTAATAATAACTGATGCTTCTGAAGTATTCTCAGGTTTGCAAAGTGGTATATGAAGGGACATGATTGGTGAGTCCCAATCTGGGACTTCTATATCATGGAAAACCCACATGGCTCTCACTATCCACTTTTGACCATCTACTCTAATTTAAAAATAATTTAGCTTTTTATTTTCAAGCTATATGCAAAGATAGTTTTCAACATTCACCCTTGCAAAATCTTGTGTTCCAAATTTTTTCTCCTTCTCTTCCTCCCATCCCCTCCTTTAGGCAGAAAATAATCCAATATATGTTTAACTTGTACAATTCTTCTATACATATTTCCATAATTATCATCAAGAAAAGTCAGATCAAAAGGGAAAAATGAGAAAAATAAAAACAAACCACCACAAAAAGAGTGAAAATGCTATGTTGTGGTCCACACTCAGTTCCCATAGTCCTCTCTCTGGGTGCAGATGACTCTCTCCATCACAAGATCATTGGAGCTGGTCTGAATCACCCCGATGTTGAAAAGTAACTCCCTCATTTTATAGATAAGAAACTAGGGAGGAATCTAGCCGACTTGTAGAACGTTAAGGTCACATCCAGAATTTAGACCTGAGAGGTCTCCTGGTTATCCACCTAGAAACCAACTAGCAAAGCCCTCTCATTTTATAGATGAGGAAGCTGAGGTCCAGAGAAATCCAATGTTTTACCCAAGTCCCCTAGCTAGTGAGCAGCAGAACCAAGATTAGAACCTGGGCATTTGGGCACCAAATCCAATTCTCTTTCCAGAGCATCATGGCTGGTACTCCTTCCAGCATCCCACCTTCCCCAGAGTGAAAACAGATACCATAAATTGTGGTCACCATCAGACTTTCTTAGCAAACCCCTTATCTTGGCCACTCTTCTCAGTGTAATTAGAGCCATGTCCCTCTTTTTTTTTCTCCCTAAGTTAACCACACACACACACACACACACACACACACTCTTACAAAGAACTTTTCCCCATTTCTTTGGTTAATTGAAGTCATAGGAATGTAAAAATACTTTTTTCAATTGAATAGCTTTAAGATTAATTTTAGAAACAGCAGAAACCACCTTGAGATACTATATTTATTCCTAATTTCTAGGATGACATCAGTGGGGGATGCAGAGCAAAACTTGAAAATAATCACTTATAAAGTTTAAATGAATTTAATTAGCTTAAAATGAAAAAAAATACTAAATTATAACCCAGCATCTACATGATTAATTATATTTATACTCTGCCTATAGCCTCAGAATAAGACCGATCCCTACTAGGTTCTCCTGAATTCAGAGGGGTTTGGGGTAGTTAGCAAGGGGCCTCTGGGCAGTGATGAAAGGAAGACTTGGTATTTGCAAGCAAACCAACTAGCATTTATTGTTTATTTTTATTTGTGAAGTTTTTTTATTTACAAAACATAGACATGGGTGATTTTTCAACATTGACCCTTGCAAAGCCTTCTGTTCCAAATTATCCCCACCAACTAGCATTTTGAGCTGGAGGGGCAATGTCCTCCTGCTTTCACCTAGCCTCTAAAATGCTTCCCATAGGTCAATAAGAGCAGGAGGGGAAAATGGTGAAAAAGATGGCTAATTGAGGTGAGGGTTGGGCGTAATGACCTTTTTGATGTCATTAGTAAAGGGAGCTCCCAGGAGAAAGAAACTCCCTCTACCAATACAAGCTAGTACCTTGTCTTCCAATCACAGTCTTAGGGAATTGCCCAGAACCTTCAGAGGTCAAGTAACTTGTCCAGGGCCATACAATATATGACAAAGGTAGGATTGACCCCTGGTTTTCCTGGCTATTAGATTGGCTCTCGATCTACTAGGCTCTGCTGTGTTTCTGAGAGGAGAATCTATCAATTAACAAATAACTTAGAACTTGCAAAGACCTGCTGTGTCCCCTAAGTAAATCCTCTCTCCACTGAGGCAGATCTCATCCCATGAGTTCCTAATGTCCCAGAAGGTGACCTCTTGGCAGCCAACCTGGTGATGGCTCTCTCCTAGCTTAGCTGGGCTAGTCTTTGGACGACAGACTCATGATTCTTCCATGGCCGTACCCATGTAGTAATCTGCTGGCTGAGCCTTATAGAACAAAGGGTAACAATCGCTTCCCAAGGGGGTGTCTGAGAATGACTTTGTTAGGGTGGCTAATAAATAATCCTTCCATAGGTATTGATCAGTAAGTAGAGATTTATTAAGGAATACGTTGTATCTGAGAGTTCATGTGGCCTGGGACCTAGAGGACCCACCTTAGAATTAGGAAGAACCGGGTTCCAGTTACAAAGTCACAGAACTGGAGCATCAGCCAAGACTCATCCATACACAGAAATGATCCCAACTAGTGGCTATCTCTCCCCCTATATATCCCTCTAAATAAGAGGAGCCTACCCCCTCTTGAAGCAGCCCATTCCCCCTTTAAACAGCTCTCATTGTTGGGTGGCTTTTCTCCACATTTAGCCCACATCTGACCCAATAATGTGCATCAGTTGCTTGTGTTTCTCTGTCTTCCAAGGCCAAACAGAGCAGGCTCACCCCCTTCCATAAGCCGGTCTTTCAAATGCTGGAAGACAATTTTCCTGCCTATTGCCCTCCACCTCCCTTCCTCTCCCTTCCTTATCCTCCCCTGCGTTTTCTCTTTTTTAATCAAAACTGCTCATTCTGGTGTAGCAAGATCTGAAGACCCTTCCCTCTCGAGGTTACAGAGCATTTCTAGTACTGAGAACCCACCATAGACACCAGGGATAAATAAAAGGGACCCAGGACCCTCCCATTGCTGCAGGATTTTGGTCCTTTTTCAATTAGAATCACTAATGAGACCCTGCCCTACAAATAAAGTTTCTGAGTTAGAGCTCATTGGCTCATTGATGAAGGAGTTTCCATGCTTAGAACTCCCTAAATGAAAGCAAAGGTTAACAAGAAAGGGAGCTACTTCATGGGTGCCTAGGCAATGGCTAAAAACCCAATTTACTGGGACTTTGAGAGGAGAGAGAGGGTGCTGAAGGGGCGCTTCCATGAGGCAGACAGGTTCCTGAGTGGAACAGCCCTGTTGGTCTGATTCAAGCCAATGGTTTCTGGGTTCTAAAGTGGAGGCTGGAGCCCTTGAGGAGGTCCAAGGCCTGTTTATGACTACACTGGGTCCATCCAAATCTGTGATTGGCTCTGGTGCCTAGAGAAGTGCCTGCTCCAATAGCAGAACGGCAGCTGCTTGTTGGGTCTGTCCAGTCTTTTATGCACCATCTCACTCCATCCTGGGAGGATGGGCACAAGGTCTCAGATCAGAGAAGGAACCTCAGGCCATCTTGTGGCCCTACTTTATTCTTTTCTTAAATTAAATTTTTTGAATTAGCAAGCATTTATTTTTCAACTAAGAAGCATTTATTTTCCTTGCCAACTGACGGCCAGAAAGAAAAGGCTTGTTTGAGGCTCCCTGGAGATTTAATGGTCAAGCTGGGATTTGAACTCTGGGGAGGCACTTTCATCAGGGAGTTACTGTAGTTATCATAAGAAGGGAAGAGGTTCAGGGAGAGTAGAGACGCTTGTCTCATGGTTGTGATTCTGTTGTGTCTGACTCTTTTTGACCCCATTTTCTTCATAAAGATACTGAGAGTACCATGTTATTCTCCAGCTCATTTTACAGATAAGAAAACTGAGATAAACAAGGTTAAGTGACTTGGCCAGGACCACATAATGGAATTGAACTCATGAGGATGGGTCTTCTGTCCCTCAGTCCAGGGCCCCATCCACTGTACCATCAGGTTACTGTGTCAAAGCTCGAACACCCATATGACTGATGTCTAGACCAGGACCACCCTGATTAAGGGGATTAAGGAAGCACAGAAAGGTCCATGTCTTGGAGTGTTGTCTCTGTGTAGTGACCCCGGCTTGAGGGCCTCAATATTTCCATCCACACAGAGGCTCTGGGAGGAACAAAGTCACCAACTTGTCCAATTTCAATTGAAGTAAATTGAGGTCCCCTCCCCCTACTCATTTTTCCTTTGCCTCACATATGCACCAACTTGGGCTCATTTGGAGAATGAGGAGCCTTTTAAACAGCTCATTAAAACTATTAAAAGCTGAAAATTGACCTCAGGAAATGACAGTACAATGACTTCATTAGGATTCCTCAGGGGAGAAAAAAAACATTAAAAATCCTCCCTAATTCCCAGTTTCTCAAGGCCCTCCATGTGGGCTTCTAAATTTGGACCTCAAAAATGATTGAATTTCCCCTTGGAAAAAAGAGATAAGATAATTCTGCCAATTCCCCAAGCTCATCTCCTGTTCTGTGGCCCAATGCCTTTGGAGTGGGGAGAGGTGAGCTTGGGATGCTCAGCTTCTGGGTTACATTAGGGCTGGGGAAGGCTGAGGACTCTTTGCTCAACTGACCTTCTCTTCTTCAGGTGGACTGTGTTTGATTCTTGACAGTCCTTAAAAATTGAAGGAAATCCAAATAAAATATAAAAGAGTCAACAAAAGCTCTACCTGCTAAAAGATGGAGCCCATTTCAAAATGAATTTTGGAACAAAGACCTTGGAAATGTCATCTATATGGGATGGATTCCACAGACACACAAATATTAGTAGGAGGGCTTTTTGTGGTACTAAAGAACCAACAGCAATGCCCATTATTTGGGAAACGGCTGGACAAATTGTGCTATAAGTGTGTTACAGAATATAAAGAACTGTGTCTGTAAATTCTGAACGTGATGAATACAGAAAGGCCTGAAAAGACTTATGAACTAATGCAAAGTGAAGGAACCAGAATTGAGAAACTATATACAGAGTGATTATAATTAAGTAAATAGAAAGAATAAGAATCGCAAAACAATTCAAATTGAATGTTGCAAAATTATAATGAGCACATTTGACCCTAATGAAGGGATGTGAGAGGACACTTCCCATTGGTCCCCTCCACTCCCTCCACTTTTGCTACCTATTTGTATGGGTCAGGATCCATGGTTGTGAAAGATTATATGCAATATTGAAGTTTTTTGATGCTTTGATCAGTTTTTAATTATTGTTTTCTTTTCCTCTTTTTCTTACCTGAAAAAGTTCTTTGCTATAAGATATGGTTCTCTGGGGTGGAGGAGGGAGAGAACCATAAAGGAAAGTCCAGATGATGTTAAACAAATGATATTAATAAAATCTATCAAAATAAATAGAGAAGGTCATGCTAGACTAATCTTTTCTTTCTTGATAGAGTGACTACTCTGCTCACTCAGAACTTGACCCAAATGAATACTACTCAATGAAGGGAGTAGCCACACGGAAGAGATCATAGTTCCCTCAAAGTAGGAAAGGTGACACAGAGGAAAGAGTGCCGGGCTTGGAGTCAGGAGAACGAGTTCAAATTTGATCTCAGATACTTCTTAGCTGTGTGATCCTGTTTGTCTCAGTTTTCTCATCTGTAAGATGAACTGGAGAAGGAAATGGCAGAACAGTCCGCGATCTTTGTCAAGAAAACCCCAAATTGGGTCATGACCAGTTGGACACAACTGAACAATAGCAAATGGGAAGTATCTTCCCTTCTTTGGTGGATCTACATTTGGCCGGAACTGAGGGTCCTCCACCATCCTTCTCTTCTCTGTGTATTCATCATCTTATCAATTTCTTTCCTAAATTTCTCTATGGACTAAGCTTAATAATCCTGAAATGGTTTAACTAGAGCAGAGGACAATATGGCTGTCATCTCCTTATTCCTGGAATCTCTCCTAGTAAAAACAACCTGAGAGTGAACAAATTTGGCTTTCAAATTACACTGCTGAATTAAATGAGCTTGTCCACTCAATCTCCCCAATTTTTACAGACCAGCTGCTGTGTAGTCAAGTCACGTATTTCCCATCTTATACTTGTGAGGCTGATTTTTTTGTGTGTCTTCACATTTATCTGTAGTGAATTTCATCTGATATTAGATTTAGTCCAATGTGCTCCCCGCCAATACCTCTGATCTGCTGTCTTAGACAATCAGTATCCAGTTCAGCTGGGGGCTCTCATTGTCTCTCTATTTCTCTCGGGAATCATCTGCTTATTGGCCATTTGTCTTTTCTTGTCCAAAGACTGTTCTCCTTGGAGGAGAAAACAGACCCAGCTGTGACTTCTCTCCCATCATCAGCTATTATTTTGCCAAATCCTCTGAGCATCAGTTCTAGTCTTTCTTTTATCTTCCTCTCCAAAGTATTAGGAGAGAAGTCTTTAAAAAACGTCCAGCTCTTCTTATCAGCTTGACCTCATTCTGAGCTTCAGCATCAATATTATTGTTACAGGACTGGGACACAAGGTAAGTTCCTTAGGTAAAAATTTACCTTTCCTTGAGCTCTTAGCAGTCAAAATATTTTTGATGAGACTTTTGTTCATTCTAGTCTCAGGATGGTGTCTCCAGGACATAGTCTGAATTTACCTTGTCCTGGTGAAGCTAGCTGTCAAGGTAATCCCATGTAGAATGATGGTACCCACCAAGTTGTGCCTTGTACCTCTCATGTGGACCGTGCCCACTCTTTGGAGCTGGGAACTCTCTTACAAAGATCTAGCTTTCTAGAGAAAGATCACTGTCACACATTTACATCATATTAGCTCTGCAGCGCCCATCAAAGTATTTTCACAAATACAGACCAACCATTCAAAATAACGATCCTTTTAGATCTTAAATATAAACATTTACTTAGCAGGAAGGCAAAGGAAATAATAACCTTATTCCATATGCAGTAATTAAATAACCATCTACACGTAAATTTGGGTTATGCACACCAACCGAATCACTCAGCTTATTAATTAGCTTATCGAGAACTTGATCATTAGGGAACATTTGTATCATAAAGAATCCTTCTTTTCTACTTGCTTGTCTATTGGTTCTTACCCCTCCCCAGTTGGACAAATCCTCTTCTTTTTTATAGTCAAGCCAACATATCATTTACAAGCATCCTCAACTTAAAATCACCCCATTTTCCATCACTGAAAACTATTTCTTTATACCCACAGTTTTCTGTTTTTAATAAATGTAATTCTTTCTATGTCCCATTAAACCATCAAACTGTTCATAAATAAGCATGATATCATTCTACATACTTCAAAAGGCGATCCAAGTCTTCATATTTGTGTCGCAATTCATTTTCTGTCCCAAACTTTTAAAATTCCAACCAAAAACATTTAAAATATTTTATTTCTTCCCCATTACATGCTAAAATAATTTTTTAACATTAAAAAAGTTTTGAGTTCTAAATTCTATTTCTCTTTTTCCTTTCCTCCCCAAAAGGGTAGATAATCCAATATGGGTTCTACATGTTCATTCATGTAAAACATTTTCATATTAGTTTTCTAAATCAATATGTAACCCAAGGATGTAAGATTTAGTGTCCCCTAATTCTATTGGAGTTTGTACTATTTACTAGTTTATATAATTCCTTTGCTTTACACAAAATACTTTTTTTTTGTTCTCAGAATTAAAATACTTTATATGAAAATACTGTACATTATGCCTTCAGAGAACAGTACCTTATATATACACCTGGGCTGTACTCTTGAGCTTGGTCTTCCCAAAGGGACTATATATAGAGTTCAGGGACAGAGGGAAGTGAACTCATAGGAAAGTCCAGAGTCTCCTCAGACCCTCCAACGAAATATGTATTGATGAACTGATATCAAATGAAGAGAGACAAGTTTCTTGACCAAATGGGAGTTGGAGTAAGAAAAAAGAATAAAGATGAGGAGTGAATGGAGATCTTTCTTTTTAGGAGTAATAGTAATAGCCAGCAAGTGGTTACCAAACATTATCTTATTCCATCCTCAAAATAACCTTGAGAGGGAAGTGTTATGATTATCTCCATCTCATGGTTGGGAAAATTAAGACAGATAGAAATGAAGTGACTTAGCCAGGATCAGTGTCTGAGGTTGATTTTGAACTTCTTGATTCCAGACCCAGTGTTCTATCCACTATACAACTTATCTATTTTAGTACTGTTTATTGCATAGATCAGGCAATTCCTAGGAAGGCAGAAAAAGGTGGTTTAATTACTGAGGGCTTTCTGCTCTCCTTTGTTTGGGAAGCAAAATAAGGCAAATATTGGTATTCCCAGGGAAAAGCTGTATGGACAGAAGCTAAATAATAGGATTTTTGAGAATTGAACCCAAGATCAGTGCAAGCCCAAAGTTTCGAATCTGGGCCATGGAGTACATATAAATATACTTAGAGATGATGTTACAATCTGATCCAAACCTGAAAGGGATCTTAAAGATCATATAGCCCAACTTTTTCACTTTAGGCTTAAGGAAACTCAGGCCTTGTGAAGTGAGTCTTTAATTAAGTTAAGCAAACCTGAGGCAGAGCAGGGATTCAGACTCAGGTTCCTGAGCAAATCCAATTCTCCTTTCACTGTTTTACCACTGATGTCTCTTGAGACAAAAGGAAGGACAAGCCTTGAATCCTCCCCAACTTTCCTCACTTTTTCAAACCTGTCTTTCAAAGATGGAAGTTGAATTTTTTATTTGTCAACCTCCTGGATAAATCTGTCAGTTCATTCTCATTGAATGGTCCAATTTTGGGGCCATTTGTCTAAGAGTCCCCAGCTGTTACCATCTACTTGGTAGATATTGAGAACCTGAAGCTCTGGATCCTTCATTTACAGTGATTTATTACTCTGATACCCATTTTGGGGAGATACTTTTTCTCTCTTTGCTTTAGAATTTGGATTTGGGAATCTGATTTCAATAGAATTCAATCTGTTTAGGAGTTAGTCACTTCATCTTTTTCCAGGTCTCAGCTTCTTTAGTGCAAAGGAAAGGAGCATAAAATGGGGCAGCAGGGTGTTTCAGTGGGTAGTGCTGGGTCTGGAATCATCTTCCTGAGTTCAAATCCAGCCTCAGGCACTCACTCTCTCTGTGACCCTGGGCAGATCACTTAACCCTATTTGCCTTAATTTACTCATCTGTAAAATGAGCTGGAGAAGGATTCTCCAGCATCTTTTCCAGGAAAACCTCAGATGGTGTCCTGGAGAGTCAGACATGACTGAACAACAACAAGGGCAAAGCAAAGGGGTTGAATTAAATGGCTTTGGAGTTTGCTTCCAACTTTAGACCTGTGATTCTTCGGTCCATTGACTGCAAATGAGGCTGGAGAAGACTCGACTTTGTAACTCGACTGTTCCTTTCTTGTAGTTTCAAAGGCCCCAAGCCATCCAAATTAGAATCTAGTTTCTCTTCTAGCTGCATTGATGATTCCCAAAGAGAAGACCTCTGTTGGTGATCTCTTTGGGCATGCATGTGCCCAATGCAAAAGCCCACATTTGTCCATGAGCCGTCAAGCCAGGGCTAGCTTTGTGTCTATCAATGCTATTTTTCTGGGGTACACGACCATGAGGGCACATGACCCACACCTCCCAAGGGAGCCAATCTTGTACTTGAAGGGATGCTCGACAAATGCTCTGCGGAAGAACAGAGGCTGATTCCAGTTCTCCCTGTTGGAGATGGCTGCACCTAGGGATGACTCATCAAAGACAAAAGCAGTTTGCAGAGAATGTAATGGCGTTCCCCTTGGTTACCTCCCTCTTTAATTCCCTCACATCTGCTGCATTTCCAATGGCTTTTTTTTTCTTGTGCTCCCTTTGCCCCTCCTTCTTCATTTCTTAGCTCTTTCCACGCAGCTTTTGTCTCTGCCTCTGCCTCAATGGCTCTCCTTTCTTTAGGATTGCTATTCTTTCCAGAATAAAAACAATCCACATATATGATTAGGATGGCAGACTGGCATTGCTTGGCTCCATAAATCATGAGCACTGCCCATTGTAATAAGATGAATCCCCGTGTTCTTTGGAAGGCAGTCACTTTATAGCCATGCTCTGAAATCTCTGAGAGGATTTTTTTTTTCAACTTGGATTTCTTTGCTTCATTTCTCTCTGGCACCTAACCTTGCAAGCTGAAATTACAGGGCTCAGAGTGTGGGCAGACTGATAACTGTCATAATAATGGACTGGAGGATTCATTAACTTTTCTTCCCTGTTCTTTCTTAATGCTCTTAGTGCCAATGGGATGGGCTGCTCCTTATTTCTCTGCCAGGAAACTCTGGAAACCTTCTTCATTTCTGGAAGTAAAAATGTTGGTATGATTTTGGGGAAACTGGTAGATGGGATCCTACTGAAGCTGGAAAGGATAATCAAGTTGAACCCCATCATTTTACAGATGGGGGGCTCAGATAGTATCAGAGATGGGATCCTACTCCATGTTTTCCACGATAGCAAAAGACTGCAAGGAAATTGTACATTCACCATTTGGAGTATAACTGAACAAATTTGGAGTATATGAGCATAATGGAGTATCATTGTGGTACCCTGAAGGAGGAATATAAAAGAAAGTAGGGAATGGAGGCAAATCCATGTGGGGAGATCCAGGAGAATGATTTGTGGGATGACAATGATCCTGAAGGACTTTGGGGTTCTGATTACTCCAGTGTCTAATTTGGATTTCATAGGGATGCTCATGGATGATGCTTCCAGATCCAGTGAAGGGGTTGGACTATGGGTGTAGGATGAGACGTACATTTTTGGGTATGGCCAATGTGTCAGTTTGTCTTGCTTGACTTCTTGCTACTGTTTGTCCTATTACGATGCAGGGGGCATTACTGGAAAGTAAAAATTATATAGAACCGAAAAGAAACATTAAAAAATTTAAAAGAAAAAAAGAAAAAGACCCTGGGCAGGCCATTACTATTGTTGGACCAATGTCCAGTTTTTGTGGCTCTATCGGATATTTAATTTCCTACCGTATTTTGCTTTGTTTACATGATTTTCCCTTTTTCAGCTCTGATTTAGTCGATTGTGCCAATAGATGGTCATGTTTCTGTTTAATGAGTAATAATGACAAAGCAAACATTAAAAAAAGTATCTTTATGCCTTTTCAAAGGCACGACTCTGACAAAACTGGAGAAGTGACTTCTCTACAACCTTCAATGAGTCCCCATTGCCTTTCAGATAAAGTAAGGCTGTCTCAGATTGGCATGTAAGGCCATTTGCAGTGCAGCTCCAGCCTATCTTTGCAGGATTGTTCCATATCAATCCTCCTCACATGCTTTAATCTTTTTGCTGTTTCCCATACTTAGAAGTCCAGCTCTGGTCTCCATGCCTGTTCCTGTGTCAAAGATTTATGCTCTTCTTTCCTTTGCTTCTTACAATCCTCGCCTCTCATCAAGGGTCTGTTCAGATGTCACCTTCCCCAGAGGCATGATGCTATAGCATCCAGAGTGCTGGACTTGGAGTTAGGAGGTCCTGGGTTCACAACCTGCCTCTGACAGTTACTGGTTGTGGCCAGTAGCTAGGAACAAATCCCTTCACTTCCCTAAGCCTCAGTATTCTCATTAACAAAATGGGTACAATAATATCTATTGTACCTACCTCACAGGATTGTTAGGAAGCTCCAATGGGAACATATAAAACTCTGTAAAGCTTTAAAGTTTGATGGAAATGTCTTGTCAATATGATTAAATCTTCCCTGATCTAATCTCCTTTTCTCCCAATTATTAGCTTTCTCTTTCCTTGAATACCTTGATTTATTTTGCCTAGTATATGTTGTATTCTCTTTATAGAAAATAGACTCTTTCACTAATACATTATTGGTGGAGTTGTGAACTAATTCAACGATTCTGGAGAGCAATTTGGAACTGTGCCCAAAGGGCTATAAAACTGTGCACGCTCTTTGACCCAGCAGTGTTTCTATTGGACTTATAGCCTAAAGAGATCTTAAAGGAGGGAAAGGGACCCACATGTGCAAGAATGTTTGTGGCAGCCCTTTTTGTAGTGGCTAGAAACTGAAAACTGAGTGGATGCCCATCAATTGGAGAGTGGCTGAATAAATTATGGTATATGAATGTCATGGAATATTATTGTTCTGTAAGAAACGACCAGCAGGATGACTTTAGAGAGGCCTGGAGAGATTTGCTTAGTGAGTCGAACCAAGAGAACATTGTACACAGCAACAACAAAATTATATGATGATCAATTCTACTGGATGTGGCTCTTTCCGACAATGAGATGATTCGGGCCAGTTCCAATGTCTTGTGATGGAGAGAGCCATGTGCACCTAAGAGAAAGGACTGTGGGGATCACAACATAGTATTTTCACCCTTTTTGTTGTTTGATTGCATTTTGCTTTCTTATTTTTTTCCTTTTTGATCTTATTTTTTATGTAGCATGATAATTGTGGAAATATATATTGAAGAATTGCACAAGTTTAACTTATATTGGATTACTTGCCATCTAGCAGGGAAGGCAGGGGGAAAGAGGGAAAAATTTGGAACACAAGGTTTTACAAGGGTGAATGTTGAAAATTATTTACACGTGTGTTTTGAAAAAAAAGTTTTAATAATAAAAATATGTACTTAATAAATATTGATTGATTGAAAAAAAAGAAAACAGACTCCTTGAGAGCAGGGACTTTTTTTCTATTTCCAGTGCCTGACAAAGTCTGACATATAGTAAGTCCTTAATAAATGTCTTTTGTATTGAATTCAGCATCATTGTATTAAATCAGACTATCCCGAATTTTGAAATCAGAAAGGATCTTATTCTCAGCAGTGCCTTTTTTAAATGTACTGATACTGATAACAGGACTTATACGGGTACTCCAATGGAAAAAATAGTAATCTGTATAGTGATTGGGATGATATAGGAAATGCACAATCTTCTCCCAATCCCATTCACATTAAATCCATAGTTCTTGGCTCCAGTGGACTCTTCAGCCCTTGATGTCTCCTTTAGTTTCTCTATCTCCCTGCCTGCTGTTAGCTCCATGTATCTTTTTGCACAGTCTTGAATCCGCAGTCAGCCTTGTTAAGGATTCATTGGCCAGCTCTAAACAATATCTCCAGACTCAAGTTATCTCCTTACAGGCAGATCCACTGTTTAATTTCCAACTGCCATCACTCCTTGTGTGTCCTGGTAGCACCTCTTACTCAGTAAGTGTGTGTGGGGAGGTGTGTAAGAGAGAGAGACAGACAGAGAAAGACAGACAGACAGACAGACAGACAGAAAGACAGACACACACACACAGACAGAGACAGAGAGAGACAGACAAACGCAGACACACACACACACAGACAGACAGACAGACAGAAAGACACAGAGAGAGAGACAGAGAGATGGGTGCAGGGACAGGGACAGAGACAGCAGAGCATAAAAAAAGGGAGAGAGAGACTTCTTTTCCCCATGCATCAAGGTAAGACTCAGGAAGACTTTCTTGACCTTCGACTTCCAAGCTGGAAAGTATCCTTTTTTCCTTCGATTTCAGATTGTATTTTGTTTTTCTGATGTTGTCATTAAACTTGATTTCCCTCTATTGTCCTTGTGGAAAATGACACATTTGCGTGTACTCTGTATCACCAATATTCGACTATATTCCCCCGTGAGGGCAGGGACCATGTCTCAGTTCCTTTGCATCTTCTTCACTTTGCACAAAGTCATAATAAAAATAGGTAACACATTTTCTTTGTGTCAACTTTACCAAGTCCTTTATTTCCACTGTCTCACTGGATCCTTCCAACAACATTATGAGCTTGGCACTGCAAGAATTATTTCCATTTTACAGATATAAAAATTGAGGGTCGGATTGGAAGGGAGCTGCTATGATCCCATAGCTAACAAGCACTAGAGCTGGGATTCAGAGCTTGGCGTTCTTATGGTCAAGTCCATTTAACTCCCACTAAAATCATTTAGCTTTCCACTGCTGTAGTGCATCTCTTAGTACCTGATAAATGATTATTGGGGGAATCAATGAAGTCATGTTAAAAGAACAAATACACATTAAAATCACTTGAAGCTCATTTTGAATCAGGATGATAATGGGCTATAAGTGAATAAGGTTGGTTGGATATGAGACCTCTATTTATTCACTAGAGGGATTTGTCTTACCTAGTGATGGTGTCATAATGCAATATCTTGTCCGTCCCTTCAGTTGGGGGAGGGTGATTGCTTGACTGACCAAGTTAACTCCGGCCCGCCTTGGAAAATTGTGTTTAGTGATGTAATGGAAAGAACTCTGGCTCTGAATGGGGCCATCCAATCAACTCCTCATTCTGATACTTCACAGAATCTCAAACTGGACGACACTGCACAGATTGTCTATTCCACCCTGGCTACATAGAAATTCTCTCTATGATCTACCTGATCAATGATCAGATTGCCTTTGTTTGGTGACTTCCAAGAAGAGAGCTCCCTACCTCCCAAGGCAACTTTCATTATTAGGAAGATTTTCCTGACACCAAACTTAATTCTACTGTGAGAACACAGATGCGTAATTTCTCTTGCCTGAGTTTCCTCAGTATCCTTATTAGTATAATTATGCTGTGATATAATATACAATAAATGTGACACATATAATATAGTATTGTATAATCTAGATGTTTTGTTCTTCAATCCCTATTTTATTTCATGAGCTCCACCATAATACATGAAGAAACCCTGTATAAGCTAACACAAAGAACAGCTCATTCCATGGATTTCTCAGCTATTCTAGTTGAGAAAAATGTGGGTTTTGTGGTTTTTAAATTTATTTTAAAGCAAAGGAAACATTTGTGCAACATGGCAATTATTCCCTTGGCAGGCTTTAATAATCATGAGGATCAATATAGATCCGGAGACCTATTTCTACTGCCAGAGAGCAAGAAGAATGGGGACAATAAGCCAGATGCCCCTAGCTGAAGAATCTTTGGAGGGAGAGTCCATTTGATAAACACTCATGGAAGGAGGAGAGGAAATGAGATATTTTCAAAACTTAGGACCGATATGTGAGTGGAAGTGAGATTTGTGGAGTTTTATAGTCCAGATGTGCCATGATTCAGGCCCTTCTTGGTTTATGGCAGGTTCAGTGACCCACATCTAAGATGTTTCTGAGGAGGTCTTTCTGGGGACAAATGGGATGCTGTTCCAGGCACCTGGATTGCCACTGCCATTTCGGGAGAAGGATGGTGTATGCTTTGGAAAAGGTAGGTTTGTAAAACCTGCTCAGATCCAGGTGACATCCTTATATTAGCTTATCTTCTGTGAGCTGAAAGGATGCTATTATTTCCTTTAAATCGACTTCACCTTTTCTCCTCCTTCCTTCCCCTCCGTGTCGTGGCTAGGTACGTCTGGCTTTCTGTGCTACAATTAGGGTCTCCTTTTGAGTGCTTCCCAGTCTGGCAAAAGCAGTCAGTCCTAATTCTATCCCACTTTTGTTTTCATAATCATTCTAATAAATCATGCTCTTCCCCGTTGGCCTCTGGTTTTGCTACATAATCCAAAATTAATAATAGCTGGCATGTATATAGCAATAAGTGACATTTACATAGCATTAGACACATGCAGGAGGAGGTTGATCTCTGATCAATTGATTTCCCTCTCCCCCATGTCCCTAGCTGAATTAGTCACAGAAAGTAAGGGGCAGACACCGAGCTGTTAAACTAACCATATAGATTCATCCAGTCATTTTATCCCGTTATCATTAAGGGTAAAAGTTGTGCGAATGGAAGGGGCAACAAGGAGAGAGATGATCAAGCCCTTTAGAGCCCCTTAAAAGGCTGGAACTCATGAAATCTGCAGTCGGTCCAGATTCAGTGCAGTTTTGTGGACCATTTAGTTCAACCCGTACCTGTACAGAAATCTTCACTGCAGTGTCCTACTGAATACTTTTTCAGCCTCTGCTTGAAGGCTTCTATTAAGGGGGAACACACCCACTTTAGATAACGTATTATTCCATTTTAGAGACTTTAGAAGGTTATATAATTTTCCCTTTTATCCAACCTAAATTTGCCCCTTTGAAACTTCCCTGCCACTTATTCATCTGCCTTTTGGGGCAGCTTTGAAAAGCTGACATGTAAGAGAGGGGAGAACATGTTTCATCCCTCTCCCATATGTCAGCTTTTCAAAAACTTGAAGACACATTTAAAGTTTTCAAAGCCCGTCATAAAATTATTTCATGTGATCGTGTGTAATTAATTGGTAGCAAAATGATCAAACGTGATATAATCACGTGATATAAACGTGATATAATCAACAAACAAACAAAATTTTGTCCTCCATTCTCTTTTTTTCCTCCTTTATTCCTGCCACCACAACACTACTTCTTCCTCTTCCTCCTTCTCTATTTCTTCTTCCTCTTCCTCTTTCTCCTCATTCTCTGCTTTTGTATTTTGTTTAATCACAATTCCCTAATTCTTCCTCTTCTTTTTCCCATTTTAGGATGCCATTTATGACATTAGTGATTAACCACCTGATAAGCAAGTGGGAAAAAATTTAGGGGATCCAGGGGAAAACAATGTATGTGATTCTAGTGTTAGAAACAAGACTCAAAAGTGAAGATTAAAGGCACTAGAATCATTTGATCTGGATGAGACACGGCTGAGGGTTTTCAACAAGAATTTAAAGGTAATCTTTGTGATGTTGGAGCAATGGATCGAAAAGCAAAAAATAAACTAAGTCAATCACATACTCTGAAAATTGACAAAGATGATAAAAAATGAGAACAGACAATGTTACAGAAGTTTGGGGAAGATAGGTATACTAGAATGTTGTTGATGGTCCGGTGGATCAATACAACCACCATGGAAAGCAATGGGCACTTATACAAAGTGAATAAAATGACCACGGTCTTTTCCCCAGACAGTTTCCTAGTTGGCATATGTACTCAAGGAGATTACTCAGAAGAAGAAAGTTCCCTTATAAGCCAAAATATTTATAGAAGCATTTTTTTGCAATAATAAAGAATTGGGAAGAAAGTTTATTCCTATTACTTGGAGAATGGCTAAACGAGATATGGTACGGGCCCGTTACGGAATTTAACTGTGCTGTAAGAAAAGATGAATATGATGAATACAGAGAAGCCTGAGAAGATCTATATAAACTGATGCAGAGTGAACTTAAGTCAAGTCAAAAAACCCCAATGTGCACAATGACTATAACAATGTAAATGAAAGAACAACCATAAAAAAGGATTGTTACAAAATCATAAAGAATCAGCTTGGCTCAAAAAGATCTGAAAAACTACCCCCTTCACCCTGCTTTTCTGCTGAAGTGGTAGGTTCTTGAGTGGGGTACATTACACATTTTCAGACATATATATGTATATGTATATATATATATATATATATATATATATATATATATAGAGAGAGAGAGAGAGAGAGAGAGAGATAGAGATAGATATAGATATAGATCAGCTTCTTCCTTTTTTGTATTAAAAATGTTTTTATATGGAATGGCTATCTAGGAAGGGAAGGAGAAAGGATATGGGGGAAATTATGGTGGTAGACAAAACAAAAGACATCAATACAACAAAGAAGAATAAATAAGCTGTCTCTTTGATGGCAAAATGCCAAAGATTGCTTTCATGTACCATTTAAAAATAAAACTTGTTCATTCTTGCTTCCATGGTTTCTGCCATAGTGGAAGGGTTGTCCATCCAATAAACGAGAGAATAATGGCTAACATGCTGAACTTGAAATCAAGAAGACCCAAATTTGAATATCACCTTGAATTATTATGATAAACTCAGGGATAGAACAGACTATGGAGACCAGTGTGTTAGACTTAAAAGGGAATTCAGAGGCTATCATTTTACAACTGAGAAAGTTGAGGCCCAGAGTGGTTGCTCAAGGTCACACATGTTGTAAATGGAGTAGCTGAGATTCAAACTCACCACCTCTGACTACAAATCTAGTACTCTTTCCATTGCTTCTTTATCAGCTTGTCCAATAATGACAATGAAATATCAATATTAGTTGACAGTTATTTAACCTTTTAAGGTTTGTAAAGTGTTGTTGTTGATGAATTATTTAGTCATGTTTGACTCTTCATGATCCCATTTGGGCTTTTCTTGACAAAGATACCAGTTTACCATCTTCTTCTCCTGATCATTTTACAGATGAAGGAACAAAGGCAAACAGGATTAAGTGACTAGTTCAGGGTTCCACAGTCTAGTAAATGTCTGAGGCCAGATTGGAACTCAGGAAAATGAGTCCTCCTGACTCCAAGCCTGACACTCTATCCACTGGGCCACCTAAGGTTTGCAAAGTGCTTCATATACATTATTATTTTGTGCCCCCACAATGGAAGCCTTTGGAGTAGCTGAAATATATCCAAAGTCACACAACTTGTTAGTGATCAAGTTATGACTCAAACTCATGTTTTTGACTCTTTAGAAAGGGTCCTTTAAGTCATACTGAGCCACCTTCTGATGTGGTTGCCACCTGTTGTTCTCTATTAAGGGGCCTTCAAGTTGGATGGTCAATCCAAGGCCCTTTTTCTGAGGTTTCTTAGCCATTTCAGTCACAGCCTTGTGGCTTGACCATCTACTAAGCTAGAATGAAGGGGATAGAGTACTGAGCTCATCTTAAAGAAGACCTGAAATTGAATCTCACCTCAGACACTTGCTAGCTGGGCAAGTCACTTCACTATTATCAGATTCATTTTTTCACCTGTAAAACAAGGAAAATAGCAGCATCTTTTTCATAGAGTTGTCATAAGATCAAAGAGAATATTATGAAATATTTGCAAATCTTAAAGCCCTGTACAAAATGTTAGAAACTATTATTCCAATGATGGTCTACACAAAAGATAAAATGAGATATTTATAAAGTGCTTTATAAACTTTAAAGTGCTATTTAAATAGCTAGCTATTATTACTCACTATTAAGAGATGCTATGAAGGTTATCACTGAGAAAATATATCATTGAGAAAAGAAGGGAAAATCAAATTCTGGAAAAAACTATTAAATAGCTAATGTGTGAGAGGTATCATCCTGGGGATTGGCAATATAAAGTCAAAATGAAGAACAGCTTCTGGTTGTTTCCAAGGAGTTCAAATTCTATTGGACTGGCCATGTAGTAAGATTAAGGGATAAGAAATACACAGGCAGAGAGTTTCAGTAGGATACATAGGAGTTAGAAACAAACTCAGGTAGGTGGCTTGTTGGGTCAATTCTTTATGAGAGATTCCCTGGGAGAAGAGAGTGAATAATGACACAGAATAAGAATACAAGGTTGGGTTGGGATTTGTACCAATGGAAACCACAGGCAATAGGTCAATCAGAAAAATATTGTCCTTGTTTCCCCTTCCCTGTCCCCAATAGTCTTCAGTTCTTTTTTATTGGTCAATCTCTGGAGGTCAGTAAAAGGAAACTGGGGGAGGGAGGAGGGAAGAAATGAAAAAAAAAAGATGTCTTGGGGAGATAAAACCATAATGTTCCTAAAAGTACTGGCAGATAAAATATGGGAGCTGTCCAAATGAGCTAAGAAACTAAAGAAAGGTCTTTTCTGTCATCTGGCAAGAAAGATGCCCACGATGATCTAAGTCTCTCAGTGATAATGCCATGGCATCTTTCCCCCTCCACAGAAGCTTAATGTGCTGGAGTTTTTAGATAGTCATTTTTCTCTTTATTCCAACATTTGTGTTTGAAACGCTTTGTACAATAAATGACAGGCTCAATTTCAAAGCATTCTAAAAAGAACATTGAGATGATCATTAGGGGGAAAATTGGAGTGTCCTTTTTGCTGACATTCCCAGTTGGAACACTTTTAGGGCAGGGAGGCTAGCTATGTGAATAGATGGGCCTTTGCCTTAGTGGTATCTTTTGAAGAATACTGAATCGTAAGTCCCCTTTAATGGAATGGTTTCCTTAGTAGCCATCTACAATCCCAAGGTTAGGCAATTCATGTGTTTTCTCAAAAGTTCGAGTTAAAATATAACTCCCTCCTAAAAAAAAAAGATACACATTAACCCAGATGGGGCCATGGAAATGTTAGCAAGAGGAGATTTGGTCAGTACAATTCACTCATTTTTCACTAAGAATCTCCCATGTCTATCATGAAGGTGACCCACGATGGTTTGTGCTAGTGAGCAAAAGTTTTGGCAGATCCATCATAAAATCAACCAAAAAGCATTTATTAAGTACTTACTGTGTACCTGCTCTAGGTACCCAGAAACAAAGGTGAACACTAAACAATCTTGACTAACAAGGAACTTATATTCTATTAGGGTAACAGCATGTTTATAGAGAAATAAAGAGCCTACTGAGAAGGTGTGAACTTGGTGATGTCCTCTGTATCTGCTGACCAAAGACTAAGTATGAATAGGCTGGCCATCAGTTTGACCACAAGATAATGGACATTTTAGGCAGGGGGAGGGAAGAGAATGAACATTTGGGTAGGAGTTACTCTGTATGATGGACAAATGCTATCTCACTTGATCCTCACAACCATGGGAGGGAGGAAGGAGAGTGCCCTGGCAACGTGTTACTATCATCCCTATTTTACAAATGAGGAAACTCAGGCTGAGAAACAGACAGAAGTTAAGTGACTTGCCCAAGAACACAAAGCTTATAGTATCTGAGGCTAGATTTGAACTCAGATTTTCTTGATTCCAGATCCAGTGCTCTAACTCCTGTACCATAAACCTATCTCAGGAACCTTTTAAGCAACATCAAGTGTTGTGAACCATCCACTAAGTTTTATTTTTATTTTGTTTATTTATTTATTTTTTTGCTTTTTGCTGAGGCAATTGGGGTTACGTGGCTTGCCCAGGGTCACACAGCTAGGAAGTGTTAAGTGTCTGAGACCAGATTTGAACTCAGATCTTCCTGACTTCAGGGCTGGTGCTCTATCCACTGATCCATCTAGCTGCCCCCATCCACTAAGTTTTAGAAAGGTTGAAAGCTATATAGACAGAGGAGAGCCCATGTTATTATACCTGTCATGGATTGTTGATGTTCTGAAGTATTGGAGTGTGTCTACCAAGTGCAACATGACATATACTGAGGAGGAGCCCAAGATTATCTAGCTTGCCATTCCGAAAGGCTCAGAGGGAGCAAGAGACTGAACAAATCCATTCAATTCAATTTATTGCTTAACAATGTTGGTATATGAAAGTCCAGTGAAAGGAGTGTTCAAGAATATTTTTTGAGGGGGAGGAAAGTCTAGACTTGTGATTTTCTTAGGCATAGAGAACATTTTGAGAAAACCTCCTTGCCTAATGTAATAATTATGCACATTACAGGCTTAGAGAGTTGTCTAAAGAACTGAAGTGTTGAAACATTTAATCAGGATGACATGGATGGCCTGCAACAGAAGGGAGGCTTGAACTCAGATCTTTCTGACTCCAAGAAGAGCTTTTTTCCCTCCTCTATCACATGACCTCCCCTACATTGAGATAGTGATAAAGGGAGATAAAGCAGATGGGGAGAGAGAAAAATCTTCCAAGTTGAGAGGTCAATGAGAAACTTTGTCTTTTTCACAATTTTTCTTCTATCCATTTCTATCCCTATGGATGAAAATTTTGAGTTCCATGTTATCACACCAAGGGAGCCAGGTCAGCTGAACTGTGGGGACAGCAAGGAAGCAACTTTAGGCAACAGCTCTGAAGATGGCAATGTTTTTTCCTCCCCTGTGTGGCTTTCTGCAAATGGCAGCTAAAATCATAAAGGATTTCTAAAATGAAAAGAAAACAAGGATTTGGGGGAGAATAACTATAAAGTAAGAGTATATGATGAAAATTTTGAAAATGTCATTTTAAGCCAACAAGTAACTGATACAGATTGTGGAGAGACCAGAACTTTTGGACCAACAGAATGCTAAACAATGACTAGTGATTTTGTTGATGGCAGATATTCACAATAAAGGCAGGCAGATAAAATGAATACTAGAAAGAAATCTTTTTGTTCTTGCCCTTAGATTTATTTGCATGTTCACCAGGAATATAATTTGAAATTAGAAGAAATCTAGTCATTCCCTCAGTTTCCTTCACATGGTTTTGGGATGGACCCACATGTGCAAAAATGTAGCAGTCCATTTTGTAGTGAAAAGGAAATGGAAACTGAGTGGATGCCCATCAGTTGGGGAATGGCTGAATAGTTATGATATGTGAATGTTATGAAATATTATTGTTCTATAAGAGACGATCAGCAGGATGATTTTAGAAAGGTCTGGAGAGACTTATATGTACTGATGCTGAGTGCAGTGAGCAGAACCAAGAGAACATTATACATGGCAACAACAAAATTATGTGGGTCAACTATGATGGACGTGGTTCTTTTCAACTGTTAGGTGATTCAGGCCAATTCCAATAGACTTGTGATGGTGAGAACCATCTGCATCCAGAGAGAGGACTATGGGAACTGAGTGTGGATCACGATATATTATTTTCATCTTTTTTGTTGTTGTTTGCCTGCTTTTTGTTTTCTTTCTCATTTTTCGCCCTTTTTATCTGATTTTTCTTGTGTAGCGTGATATTTGTGGAAATACATATAGAAAAATTGCACGTGTTTAACCTATATTGGATTACTTGCTGTCTAGGGGAGGGGGTGGGGAGGGAGGAACAATTTGGAACCCAAAGTTTTGCAAGGGTGAATGTTAAAAATATCTTTGGTTATGTTTTGAGAATAAAAAGCTATAATTAAAATGGTTTTGAGGATGTATTCTGACAGTTGTACATTTGGCAGAAAGTAAAAAGAATTTTAAACTATAATTTTGGTAGTTTGGGGTTAGGTACCTTAAATAGGCATTAAAAGAAAGATCAAAAAAAGAGGAAATCTTAACTAGTTTATATAGTGGCTAGAGCACTAGCCCTGGAGTCAGGAGGGCCTGAGTTCAAATGTGGCCTCAGATATTTAACTCTTCCTAGCTGTGTGACCCTGGGCAAGTCACTTAATCCCAATTGCCTCAGCAATAAAAGAAAAAGAGAAAAAAAAGCAGGAAATCTTAACTTGTGGCTTCTGCTAACCATTTCTAGATACCTGATTATGTGTAGGTGTAGAGCCTTAGACTAATCACTTATAAAAACTTTATACTAACACCATCCTTGGACAGTTAGGTGGTACAGTGGCTAGAGTACTGAGCAGTCAGGACTACTGGCCATATATGTTCCCTACATGTGTGTTCTCTATCCATCCTGCTTGACCACAACTGACCCTTCCTTGTGACTTTTCCTTATTTATGCCTCTGCCACTTGTAGCATGGGAAGTGGTAAAAGAGTAAAGCCTTTGTGTATGTAGTGAAAATCCTTTTTTGCCACTTGTTACACTATCGATTAAATTACTTTTATTTTGAATAAATGTGACCTCTGGTCATGTAAATGGAAATGCAATGGTGGGGGCTTATAGGGTATGGTTTTGAATGAATATAGCCACATACGTCAAACATGGAGTAATTTGTGGGGACACATACATCAAGGCAATCCTGGGTGTTCCACCAATCTCTAAGAGAAATACTCATTTCATAATGGCAATACGATCAATGGACATGAATAAACAATGTATGAAGGAGAAAATGCAAATTATTAATAATTACTTGAAAAGTTGTTCACACTCTGTAGCAATCAGAGAAATGCAAATTAAAATAACCTTGTGTCCTCGAAATGGACAAAAATAGCTAAGAATAACAAAAATCCCATGCTGACAGGGCTGTGGGGCAAGCTGTTAGATTGTTGGTGGGAATATAAATTGGTCCGAGCTTTTTGGAGAGCGCCCGGGCGATGTGCAATGAGAGTTCTCCAATGGATTCCATCAGAAGCAATCCCACTGCTGCGATTGTGTCCTCAGGATGTTATTACAGATATAGAGGGCCTGTTCAGTAGAAACTTATTCAAAACTGTTTCTTTATAATAATAATAAAAACCTGGCAATAGCCTACCTGCCCAGGGACCAGGGGATAGCTGAATAAATTGTGGAGTACCAATGTAATGGAAGATTATTGTGCTGGAGAATGACAGATATAGGGAAGAGAGAGAAATCTGCAATGACATAAGAGATGCAAAGGGAGGAGAGCAGAAGCAGCGAATACATAATGAATAGATGAACATTTGAATAAATAAGATGGGGGAAAGGACTTTGGTGGTGAATTTCGGGAGAATATGGATGAGAATTACACAGGCTGGGCAGTCATGTTCCTTGGGTTTCCACGGGCATTGTTCGAACCCCAGAATCAATGTAATCACAGATCTGTTGAATATTTGAGAACAGGATTTCATAAATACACACATGGAAATGAAATCTGAAAGGTACCCAGGGCAAATAAACTAAGATTGGTATTATTTTGTTAAAGATTATATCATTCCCTCCTTTTAAAAATGAAAATGTATATGGTTCAGACATTAAAATTTTGTTCAGAGTTTGGGCTCACATTTTATTTCCTTATTGTTAAGTTTAATTAATCAACCAACAATTGAAAGCATTTATTAAGCACCAACTGTGTGCCAAGCATTATACTTAACTTTGAAGTAGAAAGATAAGCATGCAGGAAACTAACTCCTTTCAAGGAGCTCATGATTATTGAACTTTGCTTATGGAAGACCAGAGTTCAAATACAGCCCGAGACACATATTAGCTGTGTGACCCTGGAAAAGACACTTAGCCTCTGTCAGATTCAGTTTTATAATCTATAAAATAAAGATAATGATAATTCCTGCAAGAGTTGTTGTGATGACCAAATAAGATAAAAAGTAAATGAATTTACAAAGCTTAAAACTCTATAGAAATTCAAACTATTGTTATTGTTATTAACAAAAATCCTTTTGCAACATTTCAGACAACCTGTTGGTTGCTCACCAATGAGCATCTTGAAGCCACCCCAGTTAAGAGTTTTTAGTCCCAGAAGTTACCCCTTTCCTTCTAATTGTTTTAATTACAAGGAACTCTTTCTTTAAATCAAAAATGTCTGGAAACAGTTAAAGCTTAAATGATTTGCTCTGTATTACAGAGCCAATGTGTACCAGAGGTGAATCCAGATATTCTTGATGTTAAAATTTGACTTCTATACTTTATAATTCTATTTTGCCTCTTAGTGACTGTTTTGCATTAAACCTCCCCTTTTTAAGTAAAGCTTTTTATTTTCAAAACACATGCACATATAGACTTCAACATTCGCCCTTACAAAATCTTGTGTTCAAACATTTTTTCTCCCCCTTTCCCCTTCTCCCCAAAAGGCAAGGAATCCAATATACATTAAACATGTCCAATTCTTCTATATATATTTCCACGATTATCATGCTGCGGAAGAAAAGTCAGACCACAAAAGGGAAAAATGAGAAAGAAAACAAAATGCAAGCAAACAACAGCAAAAAAGTGAAAATAGTATGTTGTGATCCACATTCAGCCCCTATAGACCTTTCTCTGGGTGCAGATGGCTCTCTCTGCCACAAGAACTGGCCTGAATCACTTCACTATTGAAAAGAGCTACGTCCATCAGAATTGATCATTGTATAATCTTCTTGTTGCCGTGTGCAATATTCTCTTGGTTCTGCTCACTTCACTTAGCATCAGTTCTTGCAAGACTCACTAGGCCTTTTCAAAATCATCTTGCTGATTGTTTTGTATAAAACTCCATAAAATCCATACATTATAGCTATTCTCTAACCATTCTCCAACTGATGGGTATCCACTCAGTTTCCAGTTCCTTGACACTACAAAAAGGGCTGCTACAAACATCTTTGCACATGTGGATCTTTTTCCTTTTTATGATCTTTTTGAGATACGGGCCAAGTAGAGTCACTGCCTGGATCAAAGGGTACGCATATTTTGATAGCCCTTTGGGCATAGTTCCATATGGCTCTCCATAATGATTGGATCAGTCTACAACTCCACCAACAGTGCATTAGAGTGTCCCAGTTTTCCCCCATCCCCTCAAACATTCATCATTATTTTTTCCTGTTATCTTAGCCATTATAGGAGGTGTGTAGTGGTAAGAATAGTTTTAATTTTGCATTAAACTTCTTTGGGAAATGATGATATTCCATTTTTATCCAATTCCAATTTATAGGTACCAATAATCTGTTAGAACAGGTCAGGTTATAGCAGTTAGAATTGCATGCAATGTTTTCACATCTTCATCTATTTTTCTTATTTGTTGTTGATTTTTGACAATTACTTCCTTTAATTATTATAATGACTGTGGTACTTCAGCAATATAATTAAGCCCCTGAACCTGCATGATTCTGTGGCAGTATTTCTCACTAAATTCTCTCCCTTCTTGCTGCTGACCCCCTTTGCCCCAGGGAACTTTGACAAATTAATTTCATTTTAAGAAATTCTTCTTCTATTAATCTAAACTCTACCTCTCTTTGGCTTTAATTTCTGTCTTCTGGAGTCAGGCAGAACTAGTCAATTCCATTAGGAAAAAACAACATTTAGTAAACACCAACTTGTGCAAGGCTGTGTTAGACACCAGAGCTGATGCAAAGTTTTTATGAGTTGTGGTCCCTGAGTTAACCTACATTTCAATCCTTTAAATACTTGACAACCATCATCATTCTCCCAAACATCTTATCTTCTCCAGACTCAACTTCCCCTTCTGCTTTTGTGGAGCACCAGGTTCTAAATGAAAGTGAATCAAGGTTCTAGAAGGCCCATCTTCCTATGTTCCAAGCTTCTTCATTTTAAAACCCAGACAATGAGACTTTATGGAAAATATTACTTGGATCAATACCTCACCAAAAGATTCACCAAGCAGAGAAAATGACCTGAGAAACAAGAACAACCTTGTACCAAAATAATCTTTAATCCATTAGGGCTTTGCCTAAGTATCCGTCAAAACATTGAAGAAGCTTCTTATTTTGGCCAATGAGGAAATGATAATAAATACTTTGAATTCAATTTGTCCAATGACCTTTTAATTTCTTTTCTCCCATTCTGCCCCATATTAAAGTGCTTCTCAATTGTAGTATGAAAAAATGATCATTTTGCCAAGTAGAGCAAGCACATGTTCCAAAGTAGATTTTGGCCCATGGGGAACTAGTAGCAAGAGATCTCTAGTGATCCCTTATTTCTGAGCAAGAAACCTCCCCAAATAAACCCACCCTGAACTCCCAAACCTTTATCTTCAATAGTTTCCTCAAGCTCTACTGAGTGTAGAGTTGTCTCAGTTTCTTCTGAACTCTCTTTCACCAAATACATCCCCTTCCCACCCAAAATAAAAGTTGGCAGCCAACCAGATCTTCTATGATCATTTTAGTGAGAAAGGACCAGAATCATAGAGCCAGTGAGTTGGGAAGGAGCCCAGAGGCTCTCTAGCCTTCCCATAATCCAAAGGAATCCCCATTACCACTAGTTCTGAATTTGTGTGAATAATGAAACCCCAGAAGTGATACCATGTATCTGGATTCATATAATTTAAAATATGATTATGTTAAAATACGGCAATTGGTTCCAATCCAATTGACATATGCTGTGTGAATTAGAATACTGTGACCACTTCATGGGATTCATTATTCACATTAATCGGGATCTAGCCGTACAATGTATTGGAAGATAGCAATTAGTGATGCAAAAGCCATGTGCTCCTTTGTTGTCATGACAGCCCTTGGAAGACATTGGGTGCTTGCCCAAATAGACCAGTCAGTCACTAAGCATTTATTAAGAACCTGTTATATACCAGGCACTGTACTAAATGCTGGAAATATCAAAAAGACAAAATATAATTCTTGTTCTTAAGAAGCTTAGAATCTACTGGAAGTCACCAAGCAAATATATAAAAACAAACTATGTAGAGGGCAGATAGGTAGCACAGTGGTTAGATCACCAGCCCCGAAGTCAGGAGGACCTGAGTGTGACCCTGGGCAAGTCACTTAATCCAATTGCCTCAGAAAAAAAAGAACAAAAACCAAAATAAAACAAAATAAGGTATATATAAGATAAATCAGAAATAATAACCAGAGGGAAAACGTTAGCATTAAGAACCATTGAGGAAGGCTTCCAGTAAAAGCTGGGATTTTAATGGGAACTTGAAGGGATCCAGGGAAGTCAGTAGGCAGAGATGAGGAAGCAGAACATTCTAGGCAAAACACTAGGAGACTACAGGTACTAGTCTCCTAGTTCCAGTACTGGAAAGGTAGCAGGGGACCAGGTTATGTAGGGCTTTGAATGCCAAACAGAAGATTTTGTATTTGTTTCTGGAGGTCTTTGAGCCCTGGAGGAATTTACTGAGTAGGAGTGTGTATGTGTATGACATCATCAGATGTTTGTTTTGGAAAAATCACCTTGATAGTTGAATGGAGGATGGATTGGAAGCAGGTAGACCCAGTAGCTATTGCAATTGTCTAGTGTCAGGTGAGGAGGGTCTGCATCAGGATGGAGGCAATGTCAAAGGACAACAAGAGATACACTGAATGATGATGCAAAAGTGAAATCTTGGAAACAGATTGGCAATGGTGTGGGGAGAGTTAATGGAGTGGGAGGAATTGATCAATTACTGGACTGGGACTCTGAGGGTCTGGGAGTATGGTTTTATCCTCAATAGTAATAGGGAAGTAGGGGCAGCTAGATGGTGCAGTAGATAGAGCACCAGTCCTGAATTCAGGAGGACCTGAGTTCAAATCTGACCTCAGACACTTAACACTTCCTCGCTGTGTGACCCTGGGCAAGTCATTTAACCCCAATCGCCTCAGCAAAAAAAAAAAAAAATAGTAATAGGGAAGTTAGGAGAGGGGGATGGTTTAGGGCGTTTGGTTTTGGACATGTTGAATTTAAACTCTTCATTGGACATTCAAACTGATAAGGCTGAAAGACTCTTGGAGAGGTGAGATTGGAGGCAAACAAACCCAGCCCATCTTCTCACCCGCCCTTCATGTTTATGGCTACCCATTCTATGTATATTTTGGGATCGAATGATTTTCTCTTAAGGAGCAGTGCTTCTGTATTTTTTGAAATATGGGTAAATCTCACACATGGCTGCCCTTACAGCATGAGAGCTCAGCAAAATTCTGGGGGTGGACAGGCTCTCCTGATAGCTGAATTGCTTTTTCCTTACCCATTTTTGAGTCCTTTACAAAGTCTGTTGTTTCAGTTGTCAACTATGTTCCTTTATACTCCTAAGTTATAGACACCAAATAATAGCACTGTTCCTTAATTCAATTAAATTCAACAAGCATGTATTATGTTTCCAATATATGTGAGTCACTATGTCAGGTGCTGGCCATGTGAAAATAAAAAAAGAAGCCCCTGTTCTCATACAGCTTATATTCTGATAGGGAGATGAGATATGTCCTTAGGTAAAATTCGGAGGCTAAGTAGCTGATTTTTATGAGCAATAAAAGGGGAGACTATCTAAAGAGACCAGTAGAGTTGCTTAGGGAACTCATCAATCAATCAGTCAATCAACAAACATTTAAAAAAGACCTACTATGTGCTATGAGTTGGGGACTGGAAATACAGAACTGGAATAGCCCTTACCTCAGGTAACTCAGATTCTGATGGAATATGCATAAAATTCTGGCAACATAAACAGATGAGAAAAAAAGGTGAAATTGCCAAAGAGACCAATGAAGACCAATGAAGACCAATGAAGAAATGTGTCAAGCAGGCAATCATCGATGATTCAGTAAGAATGTACCAAGGGGGATGGACCATTGGGCTATCTGCTAGGGATTCTAGTATTTGAAAACTATTAGATGGAGGAGCAGTTACATGTGATGTATTAGGAAATACCCCAAAAGTGTGAATGGAAATTGCAAATGGTGAGGCTTTTCCCAGCTTGGAATGGGCTACCTCAGGAGATGATGGCTTCTTCTTCATTGGGAGTCGGGTATAATGGAAAGGATGCTCCTTTTCAGACATGAGTTGAGGGAAGTGGCTTTTGTGGTTCCTTTGAACCTTGAAATTGTGTTCCTCTGCTAAGTTGTGTTATCCCTGAAAAAATAAATGCTGTTCAATTTGACTTTGGTCTCCTTTTGTCCACCTTGTTTTATGAGGTGTTTTGAATTCCCAGGGGAGATAAGAACCATAGTGAGGAGCTTCCGGCTTTCTTGGCTTTCTTTTGCTTTGGAGACTGTTATTAATGGAGTTATTTCCATAAATTTCTTTGCAGACAGCCTTAAGTCATAACCACAAATGTCTCTTCAAAATTCCCTGATTTTATCCAGCCCTAGTTGAACCTGTCTTGGTATTCATATGTTTTTGATGAATGGATATTGTCTTCAGACCTATCTCAGGGAACCTTAAAGCATATTTACAATCTCTTCTCAAGTAGAAACCTCAAAGTCAAGGCTATGAATAGACCAAAGGGAACCTTCTTTCCCAAAGAACATGTTAGATCTATTATAGGATCAGTATTTAGCGTGTTTGCCTTGGGGAAAGTATCCCTTCCATCCTGGGGCTCCGGAACCAGATTTCATATGGCTTTGTGTTTGGAGAGTCTTAGAAGGGGGTATTGGGATAGCACCGATGCTCATCCTAGTAATTAGAATAGGAAGCACCTCTTTATTGTGACTTCGAGAGTCCTGAGAAACTGGGGCTCTCGAGTCATGTCTGTGGGTTTTAAGGAGGTGAGTCCCCAAGTAGGTCTGGGAAGATTCCTTTTTGAGCTTAAAGGTTGGAATCAAGGTATCCTCAAGAGTAGTTTAGATCTAAGGTTCTGGGTTAGGAGTTCTAGGGCATATGAACCAGGTAGGCTCCAGAGAGGTCCTAAGTTATGGCTAATCAAGTTTGTAGGGGGTATCTTGGGTACTAGTTCATGAACCCTGTATAGGTTAGCATCAGGGAAGTCTTTTCAGGGGTGGCTGACACCCTGAGTTGTGGTCACTAGTCTTGAAAATGAGGATTCTAGGTAGTGATTGGTAGCTTTTGGATGGGATAAAGACTTGGAAGGGCCCCGGGGCATAGCTTATGAATTCGGTAGTAGAATGGGAGTTCCTTGAGGACAAGGACTCTTTTAAACTATGTACTCTGTGGTTGTTGTTTGTCCTTCCTTCTCTAAGAGAAGCATGACATGAGGGAGGTGATGCTATGACATGTAAGTGAATTGGATGGAAGTGAGGGAGGGCTGGGCAAGGTCACTTGCTTTGCTTTTCCCTCCAGATCAAGACGACTGGAGATGATCCTGGATGAAATGGGAGACCATGACCTATTTAAGTTAAGGTCTTCAACAGGTCACAGTTTGACTGAGCCTGCACCCATTTAGTGATTAAGGTTAAGTAGCAATTGAGCTCACTGACTGCACTGGACCAGTCATTTAATCCTGTTTGTCTCTTTCCTCATTTGTTAAATGAGCTGGAAAAGGAAATGGCAAACCACTCAATAGTTTTACTTGACTTCACTTGATTGGAAAGAACCCTTTCTTTTTTTTTAGTTGTTTTTTGTGATTATTTTTAACACATTAATTTTTTAAATACACATTTCTTTATGGATCTTGTTGGGAGAGAAAAATCAGAATGAAAGAGAAAAATCACAAGAGGGAAAAAAACAGAAGAAAAAGGGAAAAAAGTGAACATAGCATGTGTTAATTACATTCAGCTTTCATAGATTTTTCCCTGGATGTCCAAAGTCTATCGGGATTGCTTTGGATCATTGAACTGCTGAGAAGAATTAAGCCTTTCATAGTCGATCATCACACATTCTTGCTGTTACTATGTACAATGCATGCCTGGTTCTGCTTATTTTATTCAGCATCAGTTCATGTAAATCTTTCCAAGGCTTTTCCTAAAACCAACTTGTTCATCATTTTTATAGAACAATAATATTCCATCATTTTCATATATTACAACTTATTCAGCCATTCTCCAATTGATGGGCATCTACTCATTTTCCAATTCTCTGCCACCACAAAAAAGAGCTGCTGCAAACGTTTTGTGGGTCCTTTTCCCTTTTTATGATCTTTTTGGGATACAGGACCAGTTATGGCACTGCTGGGTCAAAGGGTAATGCAGAGTTTTACAGCCTTTGGGGCATAGTTCCAAATTGTTCTCCAGAATGGTTGGATCATTCCATAACTCCACCACCAACAACATTAATGTTCCAGTTTTCTCACCTTCCCTCCAACATTTATCATTATCTTTTTCTGTCATCTTAGCCAATCGGAGAGATTTGAGGTGTACCTCAAAATTGTTTTAATTTGCATTTCTCTGATAATGATTTATAGCATTTTTTTACATAACTATAGATGGCTTTAATTTCATCATCTGAAAATTGCCTATTCATATCCTTTGACCATTTATCAATTGGGGAATGACTATTTATAAGTATTCTTATAAATGTGAAACAGTACTTTATATATTTTAGAAATAAGGTTTTTATTAGAAAAATTGGCCGTAAAATCTGCCCTCTCAGTTTTGTGCTTCCTTTTTCATTTTGTTTATGTTGCTTTTGTTTGTGCAAAAACTTTTAAAATTAAAGTAATCAAAATTGCCCATTTTGCATTTCATAATGTTCTCTAGTTCTTCTTTGGTCATAAATTCCTCTCTTCTCCAAAGAACTGATAGGGCAAACTATCCCTTGCTCTCCTAATTTGCTTATGTTATCACTTTTTATGCCCCAATCATGTACTCATTTTGACCTTATTTTGGTATGGGGTGTGAGAGATAGGTGTATGCCAAATTTCTGACATATTATTTTCCAGTTTTCCCAGTAATTTTGTGAAATACTGAGTTCTTATACCAAAAGCTGGCATTTTGGAGTTTATCAAATACTAGATTACTATAGTCATTGATTAGTGTATCATGTGTATCTAATCTATTCCATTAATCTTATTTCTTAGTCAGTACCAAACAGTTTTGATGACTGCTGCTTTATAATAGAGTTTTAGGTCTGGCACTATTAGGCCATCATGCTTTATATTTTTTTTTTCATTACTTCCATTGATGGTCTTGATCTTTTATTCTTCCAGATGAATTTTTTAATTAAATTTTTTAGACCTACGAAATAATTGTTTGACCTTTGGATTAGTATGGCACTGAACAAGTAGACCAATTTAGGTAGAATTGTCATTTTTGTTATATTAGCTCAGCCTACCCATGAGCAATTGATGTTTTTCCGATTATTTTAGATATTAGTTTATTTGTGTGAAGAGCGTTTTGTAATTATGTTTATATAATTTCTGGATTTGTCTTGATAGGTAGATGCTCAAATATTTTATTTTGTCTACAGTTATTTTAAATGGAATTTCTATCTCTTGTTTCTGGACTTTGTCAGTAATATATAGAAATGCTGATTTGTGTGGGACTATGTTATATCCTGTAACTTTGTTAAAACTGTTAGTTGATTTAAGTAGGTTTGAGAAGATTTTCTAGGATTCTCTAAGAATGCCATCATATCATCTGCAAAGACCAATAATTTTATGTCCTCATTGCCTATTATAATTCCTTTAATTTCTTTTTCTTATTGCTAAAGCCAACATTTCTAATACATTGAATATTGAACAATATTTGAATATTTGTGTATTCACACAATGGAATAAAAGTGGCAATAATGGGCATCCTTGTTTCACCCCTGATCTTATAGGGAATGTGTCCAGCTTCTCTCCATTACAAATAATGCTTGCTAATGGTTTTAGATAGATGCTGCTTATCAGTTTAAGGAAAATACCATTTATTCCTATGCTCTTTAGTGTTTTTAATAAAAATGGGTGCTATATTTTGTCAAAAGCTTTTTCTGCATCTATTGAGATTATCATGTTATCTCTTGGTTTTGTTATTGTTGGTTGTAGTCAATTATGGCAATAATAAATATAAATAATAGTATAATAAATAAATAAATATAAATAAAAAATATAAATATAAAAAAATAAAAATAAATTATAAAAACTATGGCAATAGTTTTTCTGATATTGAACCACCCCTGCATTTCTGGAATAAATCCCATTTGGACATAATGTATTATCCAGCTAAAAATATAATCTCTTTATTTAATGCATCTATTTAATCTTTGTTTAAAATTTCTGCATCAATATTCATTAGGGATATTGGTTTGTAATTTTCTTTTTCTGTTTTGGCTCTTCCTGCGTTAGCTATTAATATCATATTTGTGTCATATAAGGAATTTGGCATGGAGAATGAACACTTTCTCTGAAGTCTGAGGATTTAAATCCCCCTACTGACACTATCTGTGTGATATTTGGAAAGGCATTTAGTCTTACTGTGTCCTCTTTCTCTAGATTGTAAGCCCTGAAATGGGTGATGGGGGCATGAGCATTGGAGCCTTCAAGGGCAATATGCTAATCTTGGGTGTTGGTCAACCAATCATTGCCTTGCCAAGAAGTATGACAGAAATCAGGGATAGATTAATATCTTACACTATTTATCATTGAACATATTATCAGATTTATCAGACTTACGGATAGGTGAATAATTTATGAATAAAGAAGACATTGAGAACAGAGGGAGGAACACAATGGATAATTGTGTTTACATTAAATTAAAAAGGTTTTGTACAAATAAGATAAATGTAACCAAGAGTAGAAGAAAAGTAAAAAATTAGAAAAAATTATATTTTCTTAGGTAAAGGTCTCATATTTTAACTATATAAAGAACTTTGTAAAATCTATAAGAATATGAGCTATTCCCCAATTGATAAATGATCAAAGGATATGAACAGGCGGTTTTTCAATGAATAAGTCAAAACAGTTTATATCTATGTAAAAATGCTCTAAATCCTTATTGATTAAAGAAACATAAATAGAAAAAAACTTGACATATCATTTTATACCTACTAGACTGGTTAAAAGGATTGAAAACAACAAACATTAGAGAGGAAAAAATTAGGACACTAATTCACTGTTAGTGGAACTATGAACTGATCCAATCATTTTTGGAAAGCAATCTGGAATTATGCCTGAAATTATTAAAATACATATACTCTTTGACTTAGCAATACCACTACTAGGTCTATTTCTGAGGATGAAAAGGGGGGAAGGAAAGAATCTACATATTCTAAAAACATTTATAGCAGCTTTCTTTATGGTGGCAAAGAACTGGAAATTGCAAGGATCCTCATCAATTGGGGAATGGCTAAACAAGTTGGGGTATATGGACATGATAGAATACTACCGTGCTATAAAAATGATGAGCTTTCTGGTTTTAGAAAAACATGGATAGACATGAACAAAAGTAAAGAGTAAATGAGCAGAATCAAGGAAATGTTTTGTATTATAACAGCAATGTTGTTTTAAGAACAACTTTGAGTGATTAAATCATTTTGACCAATTATAAATGCTCTAATTAAACAAGGACCTACAAAGGATGTATTAAGCAAGATTATTTGCATCCAAAGAAGAACTGGTAAATAGAAATATGTATAGAATGATTTATATACATATATATGTACATGCATACATATATGTGTGTGTATATATAATGGTAGCCTTTCTCAAGATGTGGGAGGGCAAGAGGGATGAAATTTAACACAATAATTTACACAATTTACACAATAACTTTATTGTATATTTAAAAGGAATGGTAAGTTATACATAATAGACTTGCAGTTTCAAGTGCTATCATCATTTCTTCTACTATTATGTTTTATTTCATAAATTAAATGAAATAAAATTTTAAAAAGAAAGAAAAGGAAGGAAGGAAAGAAGAAAGAAAAAGTAAAAAGGAAAGGAGGAAAGAAGGAAAAGGGAAGGAAAGAAGGAAAAGGGAAGGAAAGAAGGAAAAGGAAAAGAAAATAAGGAAGGGAGGAAAGGAAAGAAACATTTACTAAAGTATATAATATGTATTAGGTACTATGTTCTAAGGGCTTCACAATTATTATCTCATTTTACAGGAGGAAACCAAGGCAAGCAATGGCAGGAAGTATCCGAGTCTGGATTCGAACTGAGGAGGTAGCAGTAGATCACCAATGGGTAAGCAACCATGCAGAGACCTCAGCAGACTAACTCAGTGCCCACCACTGTGGGTAGTCAGTAGGGTCACTCCTGCTATCTTCTGAGAAGGAAATGGGGGAGGACAGGGCTTAGAGCAGATGTATTTTGACCACAATCATCTAGGCGATGTAGGGAGCTAGCAGCTGGAGCCGATTTTCCTAATGAGGGCACTAGCCTTGCTCCCTCACTGAGGCTAGCCAGCTTATAAAAACTGAGCTAGCCCAGCCTTCTGAGTGAATGCTTTTTTTGTTGCTGAAGGGACTGGATCATCTTCAGGAGGGAGAGCCTAAGAGATCCAGGTGAGCATGGCAGGAGTTAAGTGACCAGGAAACGTGTTATCTAGATGTGTCTGTGTGGCATTGTCGGTGTGTGTGTGTGTGTGTATGTGAGTGTGTGTGCATGTGTATGCTTGTGTTCAAGTATGCGCCAATATCCCTGAGAGGAGAAGCTCATGAGATTTTCTGTTATACAAATTTTTTTCTTGTCCTCCTTAATCTTTGTGCCTTCCTTCTGAGTCTGGCTCCACCAAATCCTGCCTACATCTTATTTATCTAGAGTTTTTAAATATATTTCTATATCTATATCTATATCTAGATATATAGTCTCCCCATTAGATTGAGAGCTCCTTGAGAACCATGTTTTTGCCTTTCTTGAATCCCCAGCTCTTAGCACAGTACTTAAAACATACTAAGTATTCAATAAAGAGACAATCTTTTGTGTGTGTGTTCTGGATGCTTCTGGCAGGCTGGTGAAATTTATGAACCTTGTTTTAGAATAATGTTTTTGAATGCATAAAACAAACTTTAAAATAGGATTATTAATTAAACCAATTATTTTGAAATAATTATCAATCTATTAAAAACAAATTTAATAAAGCTTTAATAAAGATAGGTTGTAGCCCTGTGTGTGATACACAGCTGTGGTCCCTGTTACTGAGAAGACTGAGAATGGGGGGTCTGGAGCTTGGGAGTTTCTATGTACAGGGGTTCTAAAGTCAAGGTGGGGATAGAAGTAAGTCCGGAGTGACCACTGAGAATGGGAACAGCACTAGACTCCCTAAGGAGGGGTGCATTCGTTCAGAATGTAAATGGGATAGGGCAAAGCTCTGGTGCCAATCAGTAGTTGGATTGAATCTGTGAGTGGGTGCTTCACTTCAAGATTGGGAGAGATGGGGAGAAACAGCCTCAAAAAAAGAAGCTTGTAGATTGATTTGGACTTTAGCTTCTGGCTGTGTTCATCTCTGACTCTTTGGGCTGTTAAATTTTTAACTTGATTACCCATAATGCAAGACACTTAGATCCTAGTGGATATGTTGCAGAATCCCAGAGTTGGAAGGGATCAATCACCTTGGTCTGGTCTAGTCCAGCCCACAACTGGGAAAGAATCCTCAGTGACATCTCTGCCAAGTGGTCATTTCAACATGGATGAAATACCATTAGATGGACGATGATGTCCATCTATCTTAAAGAGCCATGGTCTTAGATGTCCGTCCTTTACATATGTGATGTTGGTCAAGTCACTAAACTTTTCCTATTTGAACCTCAGTGGCTCTTTACCACCTCCAAATCAATTATAAATCTTCTGTCCCCTTTCTACCTTTCCATTCTTTTTATACACTCCAGTGTGTGACTGGGAGTACTCACTGGCTCTCTCCCCAAACAGAATTCTCTCCCTTCCTATCTGTCCTCCTGGCTTTACTGCAAGTCTGCTCTTTTTTCAGGAAACTTTTCTAAGTAAATCCTCCTTATCTTTGTGCCCTCCCTCTGAGACTGCCCCAACTTAGCCTGCCTATAGCTTATTAGTGCACAGCTATCTTGCATGCTCCTCTTTAGGCTGGGAGCTCCTCAAAAGCAAAGATAGTTTTATTGGTGTTATTTTTGCATTTCTTTGTCTCCTTAGTTTAGCACAGTAACTGGAACACAGTAGGTGATTAATCAATGCTTACTTGACTTAGTAATATCCTTTGGATCATTGCTTAGATGTATGATCTTCATCAAGTCACTTAACTTTTGCTTGCCTCAAGCTTCCTTAATTGTAAATTGAGGATAATAACAGCAAGTCCCTTTGCAGGGTTGTTGTGGGGACCAAATTAGTGAATATTTGTAAAACAAATAAACAACAAAAAAAACCGAATAACAACAAAAAACACTTGGCACAGGGCTTGACACATAGTAGGTGCTATTTTAATGCTTATTCTCTTCCCCAGTTTTTCCTCTGTTGGTTCTTATTTGTTATGAGTTGCAGATGGCTCATACCTATCATTCATCTCTTTATTTTTCTCTCTATGATACTCATTTTCTTTTTAAAAAAATTTTTTTATTAATACTTTTTATTTGCAAACCATATGTATGGGTAATTCCTAAATATTAACCCTTACAAAGCTTTCTGTTACAAATTTTCCCCCCTACTCCCCACCCCTCCCCTAAATGGCAGGATATCCATTACATGTTAATTATGTTAAAATACTTAAGAAATCGAATATATGTATAGTTATTGCCACATAACATTTTTTTTTGTGTAGGAGAAGTCATTATGATACTCATTTTCACATCTTTAGATACCATTTTTGTTTCATGACCTGTATTTTGTAGCCACACAGAGCCATCAGGAGTATATTGGCTTTAAAAAAGATGGACTTTTGTTTGAGGGGAAAATTTGGGGTCATTAAAAAAGCTCTTCAATTTCTTGGAAGCCAAATAGCCAGATCTTTTGTTTGACTCTGAGTCCCTCATCATCTCTTTGTAGTTTGTCTGATTTTACACACACACACACACACACACACACACACACACACACACACACACA
>JAJPUD010004707.1:167968-185589 GCA_023553655.1 Myrmecobius fasciatus
ACACACACACACACACACACACACACACACACACACACACACACACACATATACCTCTATCTCTATTGTGTATATGTAGATTAAGGGCCACATATTGCCAACATTGATTTTCACACTGGAAGCATATTAGGTCATTGATAGAGAACTGAAAGAGATCTGAGAAACCATCAAGTCCCTTGCCCCTTCTCCTCAATTTTATAGATGAAGAAATGATACCTAGAGATAATGTGACTGGCTTAGGGTCACAAAGATAATAGGTGTGGAGGCAGGATTTGAATCCCATTCTTCTTGTCTCCCAGTCCAGCATTATAACCATGACACTAAACTGCCTCTAAAAAGATATTTAGGAATTAGAATTGGAAAAGGAGGCAGGTGTTCACATAACTGATGGGAAGTCCAAGTTTTCTGCCTTGGTACTCAAGGATGCTGAAACACAAAGAGGAAGCCCCCTGTACATAGGGTAGGTCCACTATGGAGGAGTTAAGGCAGGATTTGAACAAGAATCACACAGGACAAAAAAAGTATACATGGTCCATCTGTCTTTTGGAGAGAGACCTCACACAGATGAGATCCCAGACCAGTAAGGACTAAAATACAAGGGTAGTATTCAAACTTACCTATCACTTCTGTGATGTCACCAACCTGCCATGTTTTCTGATCATTGATATCTTTGATAGCTTCTTTTTTGGCACTTTCCACATGAAGAACACATTGTGGCCTACTTAAGCTTCCTCTGTGGCTTCCATCATCCTTCGGATCACCTGTAATTATGATTTCACAAATGATGCCATGGAAAAATTGGTATGGAAGAGATGGTTGTTGGGCTGGGCATAGGAGTACATGTCTGTAGGCCCAGGACTTCTGGGGAGGCTGACATCACTTGAATTATGGAGTTCAGAGTTGTGCTGGGGTTAACACCAATGAGTTGTCTGTGCTGTCTGGTATCAATGTGGTGAGCCTCCAGGACTGCTAGATCAAGATTATCTTACAAAATATTTTCTGTAACTCTTCCATATACTTAATCTATGAATAAGAGAGACTTTACTGAAGTGCCTGCAAATTTGCTCATGCCTTTTTTAGTAGCAAAAAAACAAATAATAAGGTTAAAATCTTCTCTTCTTGATAATTAATCTACAAACATTTACCAAACACTAATTATGGGCCAGGCATAGTGCCAAATCCAGCGGATGCAAAGAGAGCAAAAACTGCCTTGGAAGAGCTCACACTTGAATGGAGAAGATAGTATATATTTTTATTTTTTTTGTCTATGTCTTTTTTATTTGTCTATTTATATGTCTATGCGAGGTGCATATAAGAAACTTATGAAGCAGCTGGATAGTACCGTTTGTAGAACACTAGGGCTAGAATCAGAAAAACCTGACTTCCAATCCTTCCTTAGACTTTTATTATTAATGTCACCTGAGTAAATCAAACCCTCTCAGTCTCAGTTTCCTTTTCTATATGTTGAGATCAATAACTATGACAATCAAATTAGATAGTAAATCTAAAAGCACTCTGTAAATGTTACGGAATTATAGAAATGCTTACTGTTGTGATTATTGACCTTAGTGTGGAAGTTACTAGTGGTTAGGAGACTGGAAAAGACTTCCTGTCAAGACCGGTGCTTGATCTGAACCTTGAAGGAAGCCAATGATTTGAAGAAGTTGAGAAAAGGAGGGAGTGCATTTTAGGAAGGGGGGGCTAGCCCAGGCAAAGGCATGGAGCAGACAACAAGAGTGTTATATGTCAGAAATGGCAGGATGGCACATAGTTATGATCCTTAGGAGACTGAGGAACTTCTTTATGAAAAGAATAGTTTTCATAAACACTTTTCTTATCTTTCTGTCTAACATGCTCTCAAGAGGTCATTTCCCTAAAAGTCTATAAAACTCTATAAAATCTAAGAGGAAAAATTTCCTAATAGTGACTAATTTCTTCTTGGTCACCTTTCCTTTGATGTATAGTAAAACCACTTATTTTTAGAATTTCCTCTTTAGAGTGTTTTATAATTGGTCTCCAAAGGCCTTTAAAATCAGGATACCACCAGGATGGATTTTTCAGGTTTAACTTCTCTGTTGTTGTTCAGTTATTTTTTCAGTCATGTCTAACTTTTTGAGACTCCATCTGGGATTTTCTCGGCAAAGATTTCTAAAGGGATTTGCCATTTCCTCCATCAGTTCATTTTACAGATAAACTGAGGCAAAAAGGTAAAATAACTTGCCCAGGGTCTCACAACTAGTAAGGGTCAGATTTGGGCCTAGGAAAATGAGTCTTTTTAACTTCAGGTTCAGCACTCCATCCACCATACTACCAGTTTTCCCGATCAGCCTCATATACTCCAGCTCCCTTTCCTCTGGGGCAATTTCAAGAAAGTTCATCTTCAAATCCCTGAAGAAGACCTAGGTACAGATAAATTCAAGTCCTGAGAGAGAAAGAAGAAAGAGGAACAGAGAGAGGGAGGGGGAGATGGATCCCTTTGGAAGCCTGGTATAACCTGGTGTGACCTACTTAGAATGATGCTTTAAATGCATAGAATATAATGTATAGGACTCAAAAGAAACCAATTGGGGCAGCTAGGTGGTGCAGTAGATAGAGCACCAGCCCTGAAGTCAGGAGGACCTGAGTTCAAATGTGACCTCAGACACTTAATACTTCCTAGCTGTGTGACCCTGGGCAAGTCACTTAACCCCAATTGCCTCAGCCAAAAAAAAAAAAGAAACAAATTGTATTAAAACAATTATCAAAATTTTTTTTTAATGTTCACAGGCTCCAATCCAGAACCCAGAGCTCTGCTCTGGGACTACAAGCTGCATAGAAAATACAGATGTACATTCATTGGTAAAGGGAACTTCTTTATTTGAGAGTTCCCTACACTATTGAAATCACAGGCTACAGGCTAAATCTTTATCCCTACTCCCACATGGCACTTAACAGGCATCCTATAATATCTTTTCATAGTGCTGAAAGGACCTTGTGTTCATAAAGGATAATGTCATCTGAACCCAAGTTCAGCCCAGCCCCATGATGCTAGAAAGTCTTCTCAGGCTAGGGACAATCTTTGTGTCAGTCATCCACAAAAAACGAGCCAGACCAAATTCAGAGACATATCTGACCAGGTTGGTTGGTTTCCCAGGTTCAATCAGGTGATTGAATTTTCCCAGCCAATCTCAAAAAAACATACAAAAATACAGAAGGGATTCAATCAGCATCAGTGGAGGGAGTGATTACAACAATGAAATGACAAATTCTTGAAGAATCATATGAAGTTTCTAATAAATCGGGGATTAAGGTAGTGAAGAACCAGTGACGTCCCTTCACCATTTTCTTTCAAGATGAAGTGCTCTGCAACAAGAAAATATTTATTGATTGACTAGCAAAGCTACTTCCAAGGATTAAGGTATTGAACACAGAGAAACTTTGTAGAATTTGTCCCACCCCCATCTCATCATATAGATGAGGGAACATTTCACTTCTGCTTATGAAATTGTAAAGCCCAGCATTTGCCCATTTCATTTGATGAAATTGCTTTACAGCCCTGTAGCAGATATTGGGATGGTTTTGCCTATCCTTATATATTAAGGGATCATGACCTTTTCTAAGCATAAAACTGAACTTTGACAAGTGAATGTGAGGCTGAGAAACAACTGAAATCTTCCCCTCCTCACTTTCAATCTCCGCCATTGCCCTTTCTCCCATCACTCACCAAAATGGCAGAGCCAAGATAAACACATTGAGATATTACAGCTGATACCTGTGTTAAAATTGCTTGCCTTCATTATCTCTCTGGAGACATCCTTATTATCTGAGTATCAGAATAGTTCATATGAGAAATTTAGTGCATAACAGTTTAGCATAAAAGAATAAATTTATCCCAGAGTCTCCAAAAGTTCTGGATTTAAACTTTATGATTAGAAAAGTAATTTGGAAAAATAGAACCTAGGTCAGGGAGCCAGAAGAAATAGGGCTCAAATTCCAGCCACATGTGAGTGTTCTTAGGTAAATCATTTAGCTCCTCTTAAAATATGGTACTTATTTCACAGGGTTGCCTGAGGGTCAATGAGACAATGTACACAAAGTGAAATATTTGCAATGTGTTTTGTAAATCTTAAAGTGCAATATAAAAATAATATACATAATAACAATATAATATAATAAATATAATTGTTATTATTGAAGTACATGGCTATTATGATTATTTAGGTCTGGACATGTGATTTTATTGGTCCTGGTGAGGAAATTTCTCTAGCAATTATTGTGTTACTGTTGATGTCTTCTTGTAGCTTCCAATAATGTTTCCTTTACAAAATTTGGATGCTAAGGCATTTGGAGAATACACCTTTATTACTGATATTAGCTTGTTGTTTATAGTTTCTCTCAGCATAGGATAGATTCCTTGTTTATCTCTTTATTTTTTGAATATATTGTTAACATCATGGTAACTAGCTTTTTTTTTATTCTCTTGATATATAGTAAATTTCCCCTCACCTTTTCAGTTTTATTTTGGGGGTCTTTGTTTTTTAAGTGTGTTTTTTGGAAGCAATAGATTATAGGGTGTTGTTTTCTTATTCAATCTGTCATTATTTTTCATTTTATTGGATTGCTTAATCCATTCACATTTAAAGACATGAGAGTAAAGTTTTTATTTTCCTCCCCCTGGCTTTAATATTGACCTTTTGACAAGTTATTTTTTTTCTTTTTCTATTGTAAAGATAGTATTGTGTTCCTTTATTTACTTTACTTCAATCTTTTTAGATACAGTCTTTTGTTCAATAACTATCTTCCCCTCATCTCTGAACTTATGCTTCTTGTTTGTTACCCTTTGAGGCTGTGGTTATTAGTTCATCTTTTTCTCACTTCTATCTGGTTACATGATTCTTCCCACCTTTTTCCTATTCTTAATCCTGTCTCCTTCAAGTAAATATTTCATTAGATTTTTAAAAAGGATTTCTCTTACTTTTTGGACTATCTAGCTTCTCTTTCTGTCTATTCTTGAGCCCCATTTTCTGATTCATGACCCTTTTAATTATTTGGTCTCTCTTTTCTTTGTATTCTTCATGCAACCAAAGCTTCCAAGGTATCCATTCCAGGCTGTTCCCTGTACGTGGTTTCTGTTACTGCCTTGTTAAGCTCACCCCTGGTTTCCTTTTTCCATTTTTTTTTTATTTCCAGAATAATACCAGTTGCTGCAGAACCCAGCAAAAACACTACTCCATGGTAGAACCCTTCTTCTACCATGTACCTGTTCATGCAGCCTACCACTGAACTACACCCTCCCCCATTTTTTCTTTTTACATTTGCCTCAAAATCTCCTTCCCCACTCCATGCTCCCTTACTCTCTCAAGTGTCAATTGGTCTTAGAAGTTCTAACTCTTCCTCCAAGATGAGTAGATTTTCAAGTACCAAATCCCCTAGGCTATATTCAGTGCAAGATCTCCATTTCCCTTCATAGATAACTTCTTTTCACCCACAGGAACATTCATCAGTAGAATCCCTCTTACCACTAAAATAAGGTCTCTTTTCCCCCCTCATTTCAATCCTTACGACTCTTCTTCACGTACACTTCTATAATTTTGTGATCACAGAATTCATCTTCCCTCCCATTTCTAGTTTTTTGTTTAACTCTGGCATATTAGACATTTCTCTTTATCTTTCTGCTCCCCTCCTCTCCTCTAGTATCCTCCAATGTTGTATTCCCACAGAAACAAAAATATTGATTCATCTCTAGGTATGGCATCACCAGGTTCCATCCATGATACCCCATTACCTATCTTTTCACTGTTACTTACATCAGACTTCAGCTTTTTCTGTATATGTACATTTTGAAAGAAGTTTCTTACTGGTAAATTTGCTGCTACCCTTCTATTATTCTTAGCCACTTCATTTATTCACTTCTCTTGCATTTCTGTTGTTCAGGGTATTCAAGAAGCAATTCTTCTCCAGTCCTGAATTTCTTTCTTTTTCTTTTTTTCTTAGAGCTCTTGATTTTCAAAACATATGCATGGATAGTTTTCAACATTCACCCTTACAAAACCTTGTGTTCCATTTTTTTTCCCTTCTTTCCCCACTCCCTCTCCTAGATGGCAAGTAATCCAATATATGTTAAACATAAGCAATTCTTTTAAACATATTTTTACAATTATTGTGCTGTACAAGAGATCTAAGGCCAAAAAAAGAAAAAAAATGACAAAGAAAACAAAATACAAGCAAACAACAACAAAAAAGTTAAAATTCTATGTTGTGATCCACACTCAGTTCCCATAGTCCTCTCTCTGGGTATAGATGGCTCTCTTCATCACAAGCCCTTTGGAACTGGCCTGAATCATCTCATTGCTGAGAAAAGCCACATCCATCAAAATTGATCATCATATAATCTTGCTGTTCCCATATATAATGATCTTCTAGTTCTGCTCATTTCACTCAGCATCAGTTCATGCAAATCTCTCCTGGCCTCTCTGAAATCATTCTGCTGGTCGTTTCTTACAGAACAATAATATTCCATAACATTCATATTCCATAACTTATTTAGCCATTCCCCAACTGATGGGCATCCATTCAGTTTCCAGTTCTTTACCACTATAAATAGGGCTGCTATAAACATTTTTGTACATGTGGGTCCCTTTCCCTACTTTATGATCGCTTTGGGAAACAAGTCCAGTAGAAACACTGCTGAATCAAAGGGTATGTACAGTTTGATAGTCCTTTGGGCATGGTTCCAAATTGCTCTCCAGAATGGTTGAATCAGCTCATAGCTGCACCAACAATGTATCAGTGTCCCAGTTTTCCTTGCATCCCCTCCGATATTCATCATTATCTTTTCCTGTCATCTTAGTCAATCTGAGAGGCATGTAGTGGTATCTCAGAGTTGTCTTAATTTGTGTTTTTCTGATTAATTTTGAACAGATATGCTGCATGTCTTTGAGAGCTATATATTTTGCTTTTATTCTGAGCACATTTATTAATTTTCTGATTAATTATGAAAAGGTGATTTAGAGCACCTTTTCATATGACTAAGAATAGTTTCAATTTCTTCATCTGAAAATTATCTATTCATATTCTTTGACCATTTATCAATTGGTGAATGACTTGAATTCTTATAAATTTGAGTCAATTCTCAATATATTTTAGAAACGAGGTCTTTATCAGAACCCTTGAATGTAAATTTCCCCTCCTCCAAATTTATTGCTCACTTTGCAATTTTGTCTGCATTGGTTTTGTTTGTACAAAACCTCTTTAATTTAATACAGTCAAAATTATCTATTTTGTGTTCAATAATATACTTTGGTTCTTTTTTGGCCACAAATTCCTTCCTTCTCTACAGAACTTAGAGGTAAACTATCCTTTATTCTTCTAATTTGCTTATAATATCATTCTTTATGCCTAGATCATGAGCCCATTTAGACCTTATCTTGGTATACAGTGTTAGGTGTGGTCAATGCCTTGTTTCTGCCATATTAATTTCCATTTTCCCAGAAGTTTTTGTCAAATAGTAAGTTCTTATCCCAAAAACTGGGATCTTTGGGTTTGTCAAACATTTGATTATTATCATTGACTATTTTGTCCTGTGAACCTAACCTATTCCCCTGACTGACCACTCTATTTCTTAGCCAATACCAAATGGTTTCAACAACCACTGCTTTATAATATAGTTTTAGGTCTGGCACAGCTAGGCCACCTTCATTTACATTTTTTTCATCAATTCCCTTGAAATTCTTGATCTTTTGTTCTTCCAGATGAACTTTATTATTATTTTTCATGCTCTGTAAAGTAATTTGAATTTATTTCTAAAAATGTTCAAACCCCTCTTTGTTATTGAATATCTATCTTTTTTTCCAATGTATGTTTAATCTCTAATTTGCAAAATAGATCAGCTTGGGAGGAATTCTGATTTCAATTGGACTTTGGAACACATTCAACCCCTCCCATATTTGCTGTTGGGTGCAGAATAATCTTCCATTAGTTGAATTTCTTTTCTGTTGTTTCTGAAAGTCTGTCTCTTGATCACTTACAGAACTTATTTCTGAATTAACTGCATTGTTAAATTTAACCAATTTCTTGAAGTTTACAGCTTTTTTTTTTTTTGACATGATTTGTAAATTCTTTTTTGGAGTTTAGAATGTAATTGGAATTTCATTTTCCACGTTTAGAAGTTCATGGCAGTTCTTTGTTCTGTCATGTTCTTTTGGGAGACTTGTGATATTTAGGTTGATTCTGCACATTTTTTTGAACAGATATTCTGCATGTCTTTGAGAGCTATATATTTTGCTTTCATACTGAACATATTTTATTTGCTATTGTTATTTGATTCTCTTCTGATAGGTTGTCATTTTCTTCTGTGTATTTTCATTTCTAATCTGTTGTTTTCTCTTTTGTTTCTTTGAGTCTGGTCATCACAGGTTCTGGTTTTTCTCTTCTGCCAATTTTTGTTGTGCCGGCCATAAATTCTGCTCTCATAGTTCTCATTTCTCTTTTGAAGCACTTAGGAAGTATGTCATATTTCCATATTCTCCCAATATTCCACAGAGTCCTTTGTCTCAAGTGTTGGATCATTTCCCTTAGTTCTTTGGTATTCATTCATAAATGCCCTGAGCTCATTTAGTACATCTAGAGGCTGTATTCCTTCTATCATTAATATTTTTCCCAGTTGATTTAAAGTTTTATTCTTCCTAAAGTTTTTGTCCTTCAGTCTTTTATTTTTCTTGATTTTCCCTTTTTTGCTTTTGGACTGTGTCTCCTGTGATTGCATTTACCTTGAGGGCTGGATCTCAAAAGTATCAGCCTCCTTCCATATTGGGCAAATTACAATTCAATAGCTTAGGTTGCTGTCCTAAATCTCTTTTGGGTGGTCAGAATTGAACCCAGTTGGATGTTTTGCTCTTTTCTTCAGGCTTAATTTGAGTGCTGCTCAACCAATTCTTCCTTTCCTCTTTCTTTCTCCTGCCATGGTATCATCTACTGACTTGGTACTGGCAGTTTAGAGAACTGTCACACTTTACTATAGGATGTCCACTGTGACTCTTGAAGTTCAGAGCTTTGAAGCATAGGTATAATGGGCTTCTGGCTCAGTGCTGGATTTTAAAAGGCTGATTTCTCAAGCCTAGAGCTCAAGTCTTCATGTCATTGAAAAGAGCAAAATGGAGCTCAGTGGGTAGTAACTGAGTTTTGTTGTCAAGTCTGTGTACAGTCCTTGAATCTGCTACTGCAGTCTTACTGCTAGTAGCATGTAAGTAAGGAAGAGGGGTACTGTGTGACCATACACTCAGTGAATAGCAATTCATGGGTTTGTTTTTTTTTCTTTTTTTTTTAAAATGATTTTTGGATTGTGGGTGTCCTAAACCATGGAGACAATTGAAGTTGCTTTATATTTGGCATATGATTTCTTTTTTGGAGAAGTTTCAGAGTTCATGGGGATCAGAGAAAAAGTCTAATCCTCATCTCGATGCTTACATATGAAAAGAGTTTCAGGAGGAAGGCAGTTAGAGTGAAGAAGGATCTTACTGTGACACATTAGTACTTGTTGAAGGACTTAAGCATATTTACCTTCAAGGAAAGAAGATGCTGGGGGACAGAACAGTTGTTTTCAAGTTGTTAACAGACAGTGGTATAAAGGAGAGATTAGATCTGTTTTATTTGACTATAGAGACAAGATTCAGGATTGACATAAAGAAAATTTTTTTTTAAAGGATTAGCCTGGAGAGACCATATGTTCTCTTCTTGTCTTCATGCAGAGAGATCTTGTTGGGTATGTTATATAATGATCTCCTTCATGTTATAGGTTGGACTAGATGGTCACTGAGAAGCCTTCTAACTCTTATAGTGAGTGAGTTTGTGTGTGTGTGTGTGTGTGTGTGTGTGTGTATGTTGATGGATGATTTGGCCCAAGCTGTTCTTTTAAAAAATTACTTTTTGTGTTGTAAATGGATTGTATGAAGGAGAGGATTGAAGTAGGAAAAAAAAATCTACTTGGAAGCTATTACAATAATCATATCCAGAATTGATGAGGGCCTGACAGAGGGAGGTAGCTACCTGAGCACAGAGGAGGGGACACATGATAAAGATACTGTGTTGATAGAAATGCCATGATTTCACATCTGACTAAATGTCAAATCTCTGAGAGTGAAGAATTACAGATGACATCAAAGTTCTGAAGATGGATGATTAAAAATATCAAGACAGGGAAGGTCTGAAAAGGGTTAAGTTTTGGGGAGAAGATAATAAATATTATTTTGGACATTTCAATTTGAAAAACAATTAAGTCCCCCACAATGTGCCCAATCCTGTGCTAAGTTCTGGGATACAAATAGGACAAAGACAAATCCCTGCCTTTAGAGAATTTTACACTCTAATGGGGGGGTATGTAACATGCAAAACAAAGCTGGAAAGTAAAAGAAACACCCAGAGGTACCCAACATAGAGGCATCTTGTTGAGTTTGAGATACCAGTGATGTATAATTCATAAAGTCCAGCAGATAGTTTGCAATAGTCTCGACTACCTATTTGCACCCATTGTATATATCTAATCTGTGGCCAAGTTTTATTATGTCTACCTTTGCAACACTTGTTACATATGTCTTTTATTCTTTTCTCACAGCCACAACAGTAGTACAGGACCTCATCACTTTACTCTGGATTATTGTACTAATTTCAAGGTGGCTCTTGCTTGTTGATTGGTTTCCCTCCATTCCAATCCATCTTCCACTCACCTACCACAGTGATTTTCCCAAAAGCATATTACACCATCACCACCTCATTGGAAAAATCCCATTGGTTTCCTATTATCTCTGGGATCAAATATAAAAATTATCTATGTGGCTTTTTATACTTTTCATATCCTGTTTTCTTTCTACCTTTCTAGTGCTCTATGATCCAGTGATAACTGACCTATTTGCTCTTCCTTGCCTCTCTCGCCTCTGCTGAATCTCTCATTCCTGAATGTTTTCTCTCCTCATCTCTAAGTCCTAGTTTCCTTGAAGACTTTGCTCAAATTGCATTTTCGGCAAGATGTTTTTCTCAGTTCCTACCATCTCCAATTTTTGCTTCCCTCTGAGATTTGCTTCTGTTGCCTCAGATACATAGCATGGTATTGTAGACAATTATGTACACAAAATTGCACATCGTTTCCTTTCTTTAAGGGCAGGTACTGTTTTTGCCTTTCATTCTATCCCCGTGCTTATCATATAGTAAATTCTTAATAATTGAAAATTGACTGACACACTATTATGAGAGTAGAAGTTGGGAGAGAAATTCTGGTTGAATAAATCTGGGAGTCATTTTAATAAAGATGGTAAATGAACCCATGGGAGCTGATGAGATAACTAAGTGGTCAAAGAGAAAAAGGGCCACAGAGCTTTGCAGGATTTACTTAGTGTATGTATACTTATAATGAATGAACAAAGGAGGTTAAGAGAGGTCAGACAAGTATGAGGTATACCAAGAAAAAGTAATGCCATGAAAATGCAGAGAAGAGCATTTATTCAGGAAGAGAGGGTGGGTAATAATGTCACATGACACAAAGAAGTCAAGAAGGATACAGATTGAAATGAGGATGTCAGGTTTGATAATTAAGAGATCACTGATAACCTTGGAGAGGTGAGGTTCAATGAAGTGATGAGTTTGGAAGTCAGATTCCTTAGAAAGATAAAAAAAAAGATTCAAAGGAAAAGCAATGAAAGCACCAATTGTAGACTTTTTCATGAATTTTAAGAAAAAGGAGAAGAGAAAAGATGATGAGATTTAGTGAGGGTTTTCCTTTTTTAAACACTTAATTTTAATTTTTTTCTCATTTACACAAAATTTTTAACATTTATTTTAAAAAAATTAAGTTGCAAATTCCTTCTTCCTCCCTTCCCTCTTCCTTGAAAAGGCAAGCAATTTGATACAGATTAAACATGTGCAGTGATGTAAAACATTTCCATATTAGCCGTGTTGCAAAAGAAAATGCAAACCAACCTTTTCCTCTCTCCCCCAGAATAATGAAGTTTAAAAAAGATCATTTCTTTCTCTGGAAGTAGATGGTATTTTCCCTCATATGCCCTTTACAATTGTCTTGGAGCATTAGATTTATGAGAACGGCCAAGTCATTCATAGTTGATCATCATACAATGTTGCTCTAATTGTATACAATATCCTCTGGGTTTCTATTTATTTCATTTTGTATCAGTTTATGTGTCTTCCCAGGTTTTGCTGAAAACATCTTTCTTGTCATTTCTTATAGCACAATGGTAATATACTTCAACCAGTCCAGCCATTCCTCAATTAATGCACAAATTCTAACTCTTTGGCACCCTCAAAAGAACTATTATAAATATTTTTGTACATATATCTCCTTTTCTTTTTGTCTATGTGGGGTACAGACCTAGAAGTGGTATTGCTGGGTCAAGAAATAAACACAGTTTTATAACCTTTGGGTCATCATTCCAAATTGTTTTCCAAAATGGTTGGGTCAGTGCACAACTCAACCAACAAAGCATTAGCATCCCTATTTTCCCATGTCTCTCCCAACATTTGTCATTTTCTTTTTCTGCCACACTACCCAATCTGATAAGTATGTGTGTGTGTATATATATATATATATATATATACATATATATATATATATATATACACACAACAGGGTGGTTTTAATTTACATTTCTCTAATCAATAGTGACTTGGATAACTTTTTCATATGATTATAGCTAGCTTTAATATCTTCTTCTGAAAACTGCCTCCATATCATTTGACCATTTATCAATAGGAAAATGACTCTTTTCTTAAAAATTTAGCTCAGTTTTCTATATATTTGAGAAATGAGGTCTTTTTCAGAGAAACTGACTGTAATCCACCGTTGTTTCTTTCTTTTCTTCTAAAGTTGGCTGCATTGGTTTTGTTTGATTAATTTTTTTAATTATCCATTTTATATTTTGTAATGTTATCTATTTTCTTGTTTTGTAATACATTCTTCCCTTATTCATAAATCTGACAGGTAAAATATTCCATACTCTTTGAATTTGCTTCTGGTATTATTCTTTATAGCTATATTATGTAGCCATTTTGACTCATCTACATATACAGTGTGAGATATGGTTATATACCTAGTTTCTACTAAACTGTTTTCCAGTTTTTTCAGAAATTTCTGTCAAATAGTGATGTTCTTGTCCCCATATTTGGAATCTTTGGGTCTGTCAAACATCAGAGCTGTAGGGTAATTTATTACTGTGTATTTTATACCTAATTTATTCCATTGATTCACTGCTGTATTTCTTGGTCAGTGTCAGATTATTTTGATGATTACCTTTTTATAAGAGATTTATTTTTTTAAAAAGATTTTATAAGAGATTTATATGAGATTGAATTCTGAGCTGCCTTCCTTCTCATTATTTTTTATTAATTCCCTTGGTATTCTTGATGTTTCTTCCAGATGAATTTTGTTATTATTTTTTTTTAGCTCTACTAAACAATTTTTTTGTGTTAATTTGATTGGCATGGTACTGAATAAGTAAATTGATTTAGATAAAATTGTCATTTTTATTATGTTGGCTCAGTCTACCTAGGAGCAATCAATATTTCTCTAAATGTTTAGACCTAGCTCTATTTGTGTGAAAAGTGTTTTGTAATTGTTTTCATAAAGTTCCCTGGATTTATCTTAGCAGTTGGGCTCCCACGTACTTTATGTTGTACTTAGTAATTTTAATTGGAATTTTTCTTTCTATTTCTTGCTGCTGGGTTTTGTTCATAATGAATAAAAATGCTGATGATTTATATGGGTTTATTTTATATCTTGCAACTTTGCTTAAGTTGTTAATAATTTCAACTAGATTTTTTAGTTGATTTGCTAGAATTCTCTAAGTATACCATTCCATCCATAGTTATGTTTTCTCATTGCTTATTTTAATTCCTTCAATTTCTGCTTCTTGTCTTATTGCTATAGCTATCATTTATGGAACAATACTGAATAATAGTCGCTTCACTCCTATTTTTATTAGGAAAGTTTCTAAGTAATTCTCAATACATATAATACTCGCTGATGCTTTCTAGAAAGATATTACTTGCTATTTTAAGGAAAACTCCCTTTACTAATGTGCTTTCTAGTGATTTTTTTTAAATAGGAGTATTATATTTTGTCAAATCTATTGAGATCATCATATGATCTCTCTTGATATTGTTATTAATATTATCAGTTATGACATAGCTTTCCTAATATTAACCTAGCCCTCCATTCTTAGTATAAATTCCATTTAGTCTTGGATATGAACTTTGTGATATATCTTGGTAATCTCTTTGCTAGTATTTTATAAAAATTTTGCATCAATATTCATTCATTGACCTATGTTTTCCTCTGTTTTTGCTCTTCTTAGTTAGGTATTAGCAAAGCGCTATCAAAATCCTTTTGTGATATGCAGCACAAAAAGAATTTGCTAGGACTCCTTCTTTGCCTGTTTTTCCAAATAAGTAGTTTAATAGTTAAAATGTTTGATAGAATTCAATTGTCAATCCATCTAATGCTGGTGATTTTTTTTCCTTAGGAAACTCATTTATGGCTTTTTCAATGTCTTTTATAAAGAAAGTGTATATAAATAAACCTATTTCCTCTTCTGTTAATCTGGGCAATTAATTTTTTTGTAATTATTTATGCATTTTATTTGTAATCTCAGATTTATTGATATATAATCAGGTAAAAAAGCTCCTAATAATTGCTTGTGTTTTATCTTCATTTCTGATGAATTCACCAGAATTATTGATCCTGGTAATTTAGTTTTCTTCTTAAAAATAAAATCAGCCAATAGTTTATCTATTTTATTTTTTCTCCATAAAACCATCTCCTGGTTTTATTGATTAGTTAAATTGGTTTTCTTACTTTCAATTTTGTCAAACTTTTGATTTTTCAGAATTTTTAATTTGGTGTTTAATTAGGCATTTTAAATTTGTTCTTTTCTAGTATTTTTTTTAGCTGCATGACCAATTCATTAATCTTTTCTTTCTCTATTTTATTGATATAAGCATTTGGGGATATATTTTCCCTTAAGTAATACTTTGACTACATCCCACATATTTTGGTATGTTGTCTCATAGATTATATTCTCTTTGATAAAATTTATTATTTCTATGATTTGTTCTCTGACATATTCTTTCTTTAAGATTAGATTAGTTTCCAATTAACTTTCAATCTGTGTTTTCATCGAATTTTGTGGGATATAATTTTTATTACATATAATTATTCCCTGGTTTTTTTATTAAATATATTTTTACTGCAAAAGGATACATTTAAATTTTATTTTTTCTGCATTTGGTTGCATAGTATTTATGCCCTAATACATAATCAGTGTTTATCAAGGTGCCTCAAACAGCTGAAGAAAAAAATTATATACTGCTTTCAGTTTTATCCAGTTATCTCCAGAAGTCTATCTTATCTAGGTTTTCTAAAATTCTATTATCTCCTTAACTTCCTTCATGCTCATTTGCTGGTTATATCTATCTAGTTTTAACAGGGAAAAGTTGAGGTTTACTAGTACAGTTTTACTGTCTATTTTCTCGTATAACTCATTTCACTTTTCCTTTAAGAATTTGGATGCTATGCCACTTTGTGCATATAAGTTTAGTATTTCATTGTCTATGCTACCTCTTAGCAAAATATAATGTTCCTGATAATGTCTTTTAATTGTCTATTTTTGCTTTAGTTTTTTTTTTCTGAGATTGTGATTGCTAACTCGGCTTTTTTTGTTTTTATTTTAGCTGAAGCATAACTGATTCTGATCCAGCCTCTTAGTTTTATTCTGTGTGACTGTTTCAAGTGTGTTTATTGTTTTTTTTTCCTTTTTTTAATTAAAGCTTTTTATTTTTCAAAACATATGTGTGAACAATTCAACATTAGCCCTTGCAAAACCTTGTGTTGCAATTCCTTCCCCTTTCCCCCATGCCCTCTGCTAGATGGCAAGTAGTCCAATATATGTTAAACATAATAGAAATATATGTTAAATCCAATATATGCATGCATCTTTATACAATTATCATGCCACAGAAGAAAAATCAAATCAAACAAATAAAAAAGAGAGAAGCAAAATAAGATGCAAGCAAACAGCAACCAAAAGAGTGAAAATGCTATGTGTGAATCACACTCAGTTCCCAAGGTCCTCTTTCTGGGTGTAGATGGATCTCTTCTTCACTGAACAATTGGAACTGGTTTGAATCATCTCATTGTTGTAGAGATCCATGTCCATCAGAATTGATCATCGTATAATGTTGTGGTTTCCATGTATAATGATTTGGTTCTCCTCATTTCACTTAGCATCACTTCATGTAAGTCTTTCCAGACCTGTCTGAGTTAATCCTGCTAGCCATTTCTTACAGAACAATAATATTCCATAACATTCATATTCCATAATTGATTCAGCCATTCTCAAGTTGATGGGCATCCATTCAATTTCCAGTTTCTTGCCACTATAAAGGGGCTGCCACAAACATTTTTGCACATGTGGGTCCCTTTCCCTCCTTTAAAATCTCTTTGGGATATAAGCCCAGTAGAAACACTGCTGGATCAAAGTATATGCACAGTTTGATAACTTTTTGAGCATAGTTCCAAATTGCTCTCCAGAATGGTTGAATCCATTCACAATTCTCCAACAATGTATTAGTGTCCCAGTCTTCCCATATCCCCTCCAACATTTGTCATTATCTTTTCCTGGTCATCTTAGCCAATCTGAGAGGTATATAGTGGTATCTCAGAGTTGTCTTAATTTGTATTTCTATGATCAATAGTGATTTGGAGCATCTTTTCATGTGACTAGAAATAGTTTCAATTTCTTCATCTGAAAATTGCCTGTTCATATCCTTTGACCATTTATCAATAGGAGACTGGCTTGGATTCTTATAAATTTGAGTCAGTTCTCAATATGTTTTCGAAATGAGGCCTTTATCAGAACCCCTGAATGTAAAAATGTTTTCCTAGTTTATTATTTCCCTTCTAATCTTGTCTGCAGAGCCCACATCATCCTGGGACTGTGCCCTGCCTGCACTGACATCTGTGTTCAGCCTACTTGCACTTGGCTTGCCTCCCTCTGTGCCCAATTGAAACAGATCTTTTCTGGAGATCTTTGAAATTATTTTCTGCTGATAATTTGTTACACTCCCAATATTTGTGGGTTCTCTCAGTCCAGAACTAATTCAAAGGCTGGATTTGCTAGTTAGTTTGAGGGTTGGGGGAAGAGTTCAGAAAGAAATGTATGTCCTCTTGGCTCTACCCCCTCAAGTATGTTTGTTTTAAAAAAAATTGTTGAATTGTACTTTTTTTTTTTTTTTTTTTTTTTTTTTTTTTTGCTGAGGCAATTGAGGTTAAGTGACTTGCTCAGGGTCACAGCTAGGGAATGTTAAATGTCTGAGGCCAGATTTGAACTCTGGTCCTCCTGACTTCAGGGCTGGTGCTCTATCCACTGTGCCACCTATCTGGCCCTGAATTATACTTTTTAATCCACTCTGCCACATTTCCTTTTTATGGGTGAGTTAATCCCACTCACAGTTATGATTATTGTGCATTTCCTTCCACTCTTTTTCCTGTTTATCCTTCTCTCTCTGTCTCTGTCTCTCTCTCTGTCTCTCTCTCTGTCTCTCTCTCTGTCTCTCTCTCTGTCTCTCTCTCTGTCTCTCTCTCT
>JAJPUD010004708.1:0-69647 GCA_023553655.1 Myrmecobius fasciatus
AATTTCCAGTTTCTTGCCACTACAAAAAGGGCTGCCACAAACATTTTCAGCAAACTTTTCTTTATTTTCACTAATATTCTTTTCATCTCTTACCTGTCAAACAAACCAGGCTTATGCACCCTCAGGAATATGAAGCCTTTCTAGGAAAGCTTTGACATAAAATTATATGTCAATAAGTAGCCTAGAAAATTAAATAAAGTACCAGGGGGGGAGGGGAGGCAGAAGAACTTGATTGTAGAAGTTGCTGTGGTGACAGGGTGTAACGACCAGCGTTACAATTAAGGGTAGGATATGCTTACCTCTGCAGGCATCGGACGTCTCCGGCTTTCAGCCTCCACTGGAAGAAACTTCACAGTCACCACAGGATACGGGAATATGCTTATCTTACTTTATTAAGTTCTGCCTTTACATCTTGTCCTATCTTAAGCTAATAGTAGCGGTCTCTATGGCGGCAGTCTCCTTTTATACCCTTCTCGTCCTTCCCCGTTCATGCCACAGCAAACCAATCGTGTCCCACCCCGAAGGTCTCCGGTCTGAGCTGGCCTGCTCTGATAGGGTGCCGGCCCGCGAGCCATGTGCATCGCCTGCAGATTGCGTGCAATATGCAAAACATCTATCACGTGACTTAGGCTCTATGGTCCTCTGTCCCATGGTGTTCTGCTGCATCAGTACTGCCATATCAGCTGTGTAATGCCACACCCTGTGCTCAGCCATTGGGCCCCCAGATGGTCATGTGCGTTTCCTGCTGGCTACAGGCCCCTGGGCCTTACAACAGGGAAGCTCAAAATACAAACTCAGAAGAAGGCAATGAAGCAAAAATAGCCACATGTCAAGCATGAAAGACAAATGTGAATTGGTCACAGTCTCTGCCCCTAACCCCCAAAGAATTCTGAAGGAGCTCAAAGAGAATTTTAAGAAATGGAATAAGAGAAGTAGAAGAAAAAATGGGGAAAAGAAATGAGAGTTGTGGAAGAAAATTATGAAAAGAGAGTCAACAGGTTGGTGAAGGAGGAAAAATATAAAAAATTCCAGTTAAAAGATCACAGAGAAGATATTGCAAGCAGCCAAAAAGAAACAATTCATATATTGTAGAACTACAATCAGCATTAAACAGAATTTCAGTTTCCACATTGAAGAACCAGAGGATTCAAGATAGGATATTCTGGAAGGCAAAGGAATTAGAATTGTAACTCCCCAAGAAAACTATATTATGATCTTTCAGGGGGGAAATTGGATATTTTATGAAAAATTTAAGGAAATTCCTAAGTAAAAGACAAGAGCTTAAAATTTTTTTGACCTACAGATTTTCCTTAAAATCCATAAAAAAGTAAAAAACAAACAAGAAAGAGAAAATATATGTGAAATTCATCAAAGTTAAAGTGTTTATAATTTTATATGGCAAGATAATATATTCATAACACTTGAAAATTATTTATTTTAAAACTTAAATGTAAAATCCAAATAAAATAGAAAAAGAAAAAAAGATTATGTGTATAGTAGAACACAAGAGAAGATTCAAAATGTGTTACAATAAATTTCCATTTCAAAAAAACATATATAACAGAACACTTTCTTTCTTTTGTTATCTTTTGTTTTCTTTTGTTCTCTCTAAAACAATCAGCAGTCATGATGTCTAATAAAATAAGCTAGAAGCCTTCCCAATAAGATCCGGTGTGAAGCAAGGAAGTCCATTATCACCACTATTATTCAGTACCGTATTAGAAATGTTAATTGTAGCAATAAGAGCAGAAAAATTAGAATTGGCAACAGGGAAACGAAACTATTGCTCTTTGCAGATGACGTAATAGTACACTTAGAGAATCCTAGACAATCAACTAAAAAACTAGTTGAAATAATTTACTTCAGCAGTGTTGCAAGATATAAAATAAACTTATATGTCATCAAAATTTCTGTGTTTCCCATATTCTACAGGAAGAGATAGAAAGAGAAATTCCATTTAAAATAACTGCATAATTGTTGGTGGAGCTGTGAACGGATACAGCCATTCTGGAGAACAATTTGGAGCTATGCTGAAAAAGTTATCAAACTGTGCATACCCTTTGACCCAGCAGCATTTCTATTGGGCTTATATCCCAAAGAAATCATAAAGAAAGGAAAAGGCCCCACATGTGCAAGAATGTTTGTGGCAGCCCTTTTTGTAGTGGCTAGAAACTGGAAATTGAATAGATGCCCTTCAATTGGAGAATGGCTGAATAAATTATGGTATATGAACATTATGGAATATTATTGTTCTGTAAGAAATGACCAGCAAGATGATTTCAGAGAGGCCTGGAGAGACTTACATGAACTGATGCTGAGTGAAATGAGCAGAACTAGGAGATCATTATACATGGCAACAACAGTACTATATGACAATTAATTCTGATGGACATGGCTCTCTTCAACAATGATATGTTTCAAACCACCTCCAATTGTTCACTGAAGAAAGCCATATACACCCAGAGAGAGGGATGCGAAATGTGGACCACAACATAACATTCTCATACTCCTTGATTGATGTTTGCTTACATTGTGTTTCCTTTATCTGATATATCGTTTGTGTAGATAAGGTTTTTCTTGCACAACAATGATAAGTTTGGAAATATGTATACATATATTTGATTTGCCAATATTTTAACATAATTAACATGTAGTGGATATCCTGCCATCTAGGGAAGGGGTGGGGGAGTTGGGGGGAAAAATTTGTAACGGAAAGCTATGTAAGGGTTATTGTTGAAGAATTACCCACACATATGTTATGCAAATAAAATAAAATTAAAAAAAAAATAAAATAAAATAACTGCATAAAAAAAATAAACTTGAAAGTCTACCTACCAAAACAAATCCAGGAAGTATATGAATACAATTAGAAAACACTTTTCACATAACTAAGGTCATATTTAAATAATTGGAAGATATTAATTACTCATGCATAGGCTGAGCCAATGAAATGAAAATGATAATTCTACCTAAGTTAATTTACATATTCAATACCATGCCAATCATATTACCAAAAACTTACTTTATGGAGTTAGAAAAAATAAAACAACAAAATTTATTTCAGAGAATAAAAGGTCAAGAATATCAAGGTAATCAATAGAAAAAAAAAAAGGCGACTGAAGGTGGCCTAGCCATACCAGATCTCAAATTGTCTGAGAAAGAGGTGATCATTAAAGCAATCCAGTACTGGCTAAGAAATATAGTGGTGGACCAGTGGAATAGATTATTTACATATTTCACAGTATTTAATGATCATAGTAATTTAGTGTTTAATAAGCTTTTGGAACAAGACAGAAACTGTCTATTTGACAGAAACTGCTGGAAAATTGGAAAATCATTTGGCATAAACTAGGTCGATATCTTACATTGTATACTAACATAAGGTCAAAATGGGTATATTTTTTAGACATAAAAATGATGCCATCAGCAAATTTGAGGAATGTGGAATAGCTTATCTTTCAAATCCATAGATAAGTAAAGAATTTGTGACCATGAAATAGACATCTTTTTTTAAAAAAATTTTTTTAAAATTTTATTTCCAAAACATATGTATGGGTAACTCTTCAACATTAAACTTTACTGTTACAAATTTTCCCCCCTATTCTCCACCCCTCCCCTACATGGCAGGATATCCACTACATGTTAATTATGTTAAAATTCTTGACAAATCGAATATATGAATACATATCTCCACACCTATCATTGTTGTGCAAGAAAAATAGTATCTACACAAAAGACATATCAGATAAAGGAAACAAAATGTAAGCAAACATCAAACGAGAGCATGAGGATGTTATGATGTGGTCCACATTTCACATCCCTCTCTCTGGGTGTATATGGCTTTCTACAGTGAACAATTGGAAGTAGTTTGAAACATTTCATTGTTGAAGAGAGCCATGTCCATCAGAATTGATCACCATATAGTATTGTTGTTGCCTTATATAATGATCTCCTGGTTCTGCTCATTTCACTCAGCATCAGTTCATGTAAGTCTCTCCAGGCCTCTCTGAAATCGTCCTTCTGGTCATTTCTTACAGAACAATAATATTCCATAATATTCATATACCATAATTTATTCAGCCATTCTCCAATTAATGGGCATCCATTCAATTTCCAGTTTCTAGCCACTACAAAAAGGGCTGCCACAAACATTCTTGCACATGTGGGGCCCTTTCTTTCCTTTATGATTTCTTTGTGATATAAGCCCAATAGAAATGCTGCTGGGTCAAAGGGTATGCACAGTTTGATAACTTTTTGAGCATAGCTCCAAATTGCTCTCCAGAATGGTTGTATCCGTTCACAGCTCCACCAACAATGCATCAGTGTCCCAGCCTTCCCACATCCCCTCCAACATTCATCATTAACTTTTCCTGTCATTTTAGCCAATCTGACAGGTGTGAAGTGGTACCTCAGGGTTGTCTTAATTTGCATTTCTCTGATCAATAGTGATTTGGAGCACCTTTTCGTATGACTAGAAATAGTTTTAATTTCATCCTCTGAAAATTGTCTGTTCATATCTTTTGACCATTTATCGATTGGAGAATGGCTTGAATTTTTATAAATATGAGACAATTCTCTATATATTTTAGAGATGAGAGCTTTTTATAAGAACCCTTAATTGTAAAGATGATTTTCTAATTTATTGCTTCCCTCCTAATCTTGACTACATTGGTTTTGTTTGCACAAAACCTTTTTAACTTAATATAGTCAAGGTTATCTATCTGGTTTTCATTTAAGAGTTACAATTCTTCTTTGGACATAAGAAATAGACATCTTGATGGGAAGTAAAATGGATGATTTTGATTACATGAAATCCCAAAAAAATTGTACAAACAAAATTAATGTAGCAAGATTAGAAGGGAAGCATAAAACTTGGAATTTTTAAAAGCAGGTTTGTCTAATATATAATATATAAGAATATACATCATTCACCCATTGAGAAATGGTCAAAGAATATGAAGTTTTCAGAAGAAGAAATCAAAACTATCTATAGTTATATGAAAAATACTCTGAATTATTGATTAGAGAAATGTAAATTAAAATTCTGAGATCCCATTTCACTCTTTTAAGATTGGCTAACAAGATAGAAAAGGCAAATAATAAATATTTGTTGGGAAATGGAAAAATTAGGGACACTCATGCATTTGGTGAAGTTGTGAACTGATCCAACCATTCTGGAGAAATATTTGGGACTATCTACAAAGGTTTATAAATTTTTTTTGACTCAGAAATAACATTGCTTAGTCTGTATCCCCAAAAGATTTTTTTAAAAGAGAAAAGCCATGTATATATAATTTTTTTTAATAGCAGCTTTTTTTCAATAGCAAAGAATTGGAAATTTGTGACAATATCTATCAGTTAGGGAATGGCTGAATAAGTTGTGGTATATGATTCATCAATAAATATCAATTCATTTCAATACTATTGTGCTATAAGAAATGTTGAGAAGGAGGGTTTCAGAAAAACCTGGAAAATCTTATATGAAGTAACACAAAGTGAAATGAGCAGAATCAGGAAAACATTATACACAGTAACCGCAATGCCATATGATGATCAGTTGTAAATAAGCTACTCTCAGCAGTGTTATGATCTAAGATAATTCCAAAGGACTTATGATGAAAATGCTCTCTATTTCCAGAGAAAGAATTGGTGGAGACTCAATACAATCAAAGAATATTTATTAAAAACTTTATGTTTCTTGGCTTTTTTGGGGGGGAGGTCTCATGTTTTATTTTGCAACATGACATGTGTTTTGTATCACCATACATATATAATCCATGTCATATTTGCCTTCTTGTGTAGGGATGCGAGGAAAGTAAGGAGTAAATTTGGACCCTGATATTAAAAAAAAACAGTTAAAAATTGTTTTAATTTGTAAGTGAAAAAAAATTAAATGAAAAACACCATCACCTTAATTCTTAGATGAAACATTTCTTTATGGAGAAAAATCCACCAGTGAATTAGTTCATCAATTCATTTATCTGGGCCCAGCACTGAAGATAGACAATGAGCTAAATTCACAGTTGAACAGAAAGAATTAGGCTGAATTGCATTTGAGAATTTGAATGATACTCTCAACCATCCCAGACTTTTCAAGACCTTTTTTTATTTTTAAGTAACTATTACCTTGGTGATACTATGTGACTGAATTTTTGAAAATCATAATCTCAAGGGATCAAATTTTTGAGTGACCGAAAGAGGCTATGGAGAGACACACAATGGTTGCGTGTACATTATAGTATATTTCCAGTGATGACTAATGTTGAAGAAGTGCTTTCACTGTATGCCAATGAGAAAATGTTTGACTGGAAAAGGTGATGGTCTAAGTCTAAGTGAAAGTGATGCATAATAGATAAGGTATTTTATAAACTATAACAAGATTTCAAGACTTTCAGCTTATTGGATTGATCTATGAAAGACAAATGATAAGAATCATCGAAGGTAACAAAGTATGGATAGGATGTAATTTAAACAGATGTTGAGAATATCCTTATTAATAAAATTAAAAATTCTGTGGAAGATTGAAATCTTCAAGATATTTAACAAACACTGCATATGAGTTGGTCAGAAAGCAAATTTTATAGCAGAAATATCTGTGGGAAGTCAGAGAGAGCTCTTCTTGTTTGAAAATTTAAGGAACAGATTTTAGATTTTAGTAAGTTAATTTTGTATTGATTATTGTATATTGTATATTGTATAAGTATATTGATTAGAAGTGATTTTTTTTATTGTTGTTATTGCTATGGATCATTCAGTGGAAGCCTCACATTTCCTCCATCATCTTTCTTAATGTACTTAATTTCATACTAATAAATTGAATTTAGTAATGTGATTTTTTGCCTAGATTAGGCAGGTGAAATAATTGTGTTTTGTATTTTATACTTGGAAATTACCGAGAAACCTTGCTTTTGCAAAAGCTGAATTTATCAGAGATGTTACTGAAATGTAATGTGCTAGAAGTGGTTTCTTTGTTGCCATTTCCCATTATAATAATTAATCTCAGTGATGATTAATATTCTTTATGTTCCATCATTATCTAAAGAAAAGCCTTATTAAATATATGGGAAGCTTAGAGCATGGTATATGTATGTTTAATGTTAATACTTAACTGTTTTGAGAGATGCAGAATAAATTGAATTAATATTCACTGGGAATTTGTGACATAGTAACTAGCAGAAGCCTAAAAGAGAAAAATGTGTGTTAGTTGAAAGCATGAATCAAATGTGTTCTATGTCGGTGTTTCCATACTTTTTAATGATGTTTCTAAAATTAATGTATAGCATTACCTTTTTAAAGATTAAAGCTTCCTTAATGTTGATTTAAAAAATAAATCTGTAGCACGAATTATGAATGTGAAGAGAATACTCGAGCTTATCTTTTGTCAGAGTTCTGTCCCAGGCTCTCTGTTTATAGTTTGTCAGTGGCTTCCTGCTCAAGGGGAGCTTATTGCCCCAGTCTGAACAGTTGGAATTTTGGTATATTTTGCTAAATATTGAGTAAACTGAGCAGCTGATTCTGTCAGTAGGCAGCAGGGATTGGCTCTGTTCCATTATTCAGACCTGATAAATTTCAGTAGCTGTGAGTAAAACTTGGACTTGTTTGCTTTTGAGTAGATGTGTTTGTTGTAAAATAATCATGGATTGTCCTAATGAAATGAAAATTCATAGGGAGTGTTTGAAAGTGCAAATGTGGTTATAATGCAACTTGGTTAGAAAGGCCCTGGAAACTTTCCCTTTTTGTTTACCCTGACTCATTTCTATCTTCATTGAGGCCTTACTGTAAAGATAATGTCTTTATTAGTAAAATCAGAGCCATTCAAAAAATTTGTGTCTTATTTGAATACAAAATGATGTCATATCACGATGATTAGATGTATATCTTCTAAAACTTAAAACTAAATTATCTCAATAACTTAAGATGTTGCCCATATTATGCATTGACCTTTCCCTCTATCATTTGTCTTCATTTTTCTGGATGTTTTTCTTAATTCTACTCAGAGCTCATATCCTGAAAAGGAGTAACCCAACATGAATTTTTAAAAAATTCTTTTTTTAGATGTCTCCATAGATTGAGTAGTATTATAATTACTAGATTGTGTTAATGCTAAGTATTGTACATGAGATGATTGCATAAGAAGCTGAGCCATTTTTAAATGACTTTAGTGCTTTCCAAACAAAAATTTTTAATTCCTTATTTTTTAAAAATAATTTTTTGAACATAATAGTAACAAAGTAACAAGCACCTTTCCTTCCCTGTATAAGTTTTCCTTTATATTATATTTATTCATAAACATTTATCAAATGCCTATTCTGTGTATATGGAGATTTCAGAGAAGTGGAAATTGGAATTTGGTGGTTTTGTAGTTATTATAGGGGAGATATAGACAACTTGTGAAGTCAAGTATTTTTACTTCTGGTTTCCTTTGAAATTGCTAAATTTCACACTGCAGTTTCTTATTTTATTTTATTTTTTCTTAAGAGCTTGCTACTGTGGATCATTGAATGTCTTGCCTGTAACCTTGGAATGATACAAATGATTTCCTTGAATTTATGATTATCAGGTTTGTTTTTTCTTCATAGAAATATCTGTTTTTGTTACTCACTGAAAATGTACAATACACTGAGAAAGCATTGTATTGAAACCATTTTGAAGCACAGTAATTCTTAGGTTTGAAGAAGCACTCTTATACTTGGCTTGTTACTTGGGATTCACACTATAATTTATCAAATACAAAATAATGGTTTTAATTTTTCAACTGTCCTGTTTCTTCATTATTGATTAATTTTCTAATCTCCACATTTTTGTTTGTTCTTAGTTAACATACTAACATGCTAAAATAATTCCTTGGTAACTTCTTTCATATTTACTCTAGTGTATTTGTGAATTCTTTGATTTGGGAATTTCCTCTCATGATGCAGACTTCATCCCACCCCTACTGCCCCTTTGTGACTCTTGTTCATTTCCTTCCATGAAATTTTCATTTATTGTCCACTTTGTGTGCTGGAAGCCTTCTTTGCCTTTACTTAACTTCATGAGGATACTAGAGACACACTTTTGCTGTCCAAATGTCATTCCTTGCCCTTATCCCATGACCAGCCCGTCATCTCTTCCTATCATAGACTTTTTTGATCGATCATTTTTACTTTTTTTTTCTCAGTTTATTTTATATTGCAATCTACTCACATCTTTCCATTTCTTTTCTGTGTTCTTTCTTTTTCCCAAAGCCAACCCCTTTATTTACCCTTCATCCCATCTTCTTTCTTTCAGGCAGATTGTATCTTCCCTCCCCTCCCCTCAAGTCTTAACCTCTCCCTATTTACAGGTTCCTTTTTTTTTTTTAAACTTTCTTCAAATCTTTTCTATCTTAAAAATTGTTTATTATTTCCAGCAAGTTATCATTCTTTATCTTTACTCCCTTTTTTAGCAAAAATTCTTGAAAAAAACTATTTATACTCATTGTTTCTACTTTTTCTTCTCACATTCATTCCTCACCCTTTGTAATTCTAACCTCATTGTTTAACTAAAATTCCTGTCTCCAGGTTATCATTGCTTTTTTTTTTTTTTTTTCCTTTTGCTGAGGCAGTTGAGGTTGAGTGACTTGCCCAGGGTCACACAGGTAGGGAACGTTAAGTGTCTGAGAACAAATTTGAATTCAGGTCCTCCTGACTTCAGGGCTGGTGCTCTATCCACTGCGCCACCTAGCTGCCCCTATCATTGCTTTTTTAATTGTAAAATCTGGTATTTTGCCTCATCGTCACCCTTGTTGTTCTATCTGCTGTATTTTATACTATTTATAATCTTCTAGTCCTGTTAATCTTCTCTTACCTGTCTAAGGATTCCTCAATCATTTCTTTTGTTCTGTCAAGAACTATGCTATTTAACTTAAATGTATTCTGAACTTCTCTAGTTTACATTCTCACTTGGTGACCTTACTAGTTCTAATTTTGTTACCATCTCTATACGGATAATCCCCAAATCTCTATATATGGCATAACTTCCCCCTTAACCTTTAGTCCTAAATTACTAATTGTCTGGTAGACACTTTTGACTAGATATCTTTTATACATTTTAATCTCAACATATTCAAAACAACTCTTTTATCTTTTTTTCCTCAAATCCACACTTCTTTCAAAGTACTTTATTTCTGTTGAAATTCTTCTAGTTGTCATGGGTTCATCATCTAGCATTATCCTCCATTCCTCACTCTCATTTACTCTAAATAACCAACCAGTCGACAAACAAGTCTCACTTCTGACTCATTCTCAGAACTCAGAGTTTTTTTCAGGCTCCCATCACCTGTTGTCTACATTTTTGTTTACTTATAGGACTTTCCCAACTCCATTTGTTCCTTTACACTGCTGCCAAAATGCTTTTCTTTAACATCAGATTTGATCATGACACTTCCTTACATTAAGAAAAAGTTCTCCAGTTTTATGTAAAAATAATTTTTAACATTCATTTTATTTTTTTAATAATAGCTTTTTTTCCAAAAGTACATGCGTTCCAAATTTCTCTCTCTCGCTTCTCATTTAACCCTCCTCTAGACAACAAATAATCCAAAATAGGATAAACATGTGTAGTCCTTCTAAACACATTTATCATGCTGTACAAGACAAATCAGATCAAAAAGGAAAAAAAAAACGAGAAAGAAAAAAACAATCAAACAGCATCAAAAAGAAAGGTAAAAATAGTATGTAATGATCCACACTCAGTCCTCATAGTCCTCTCCCTGAATAGAAATGGCTCTCTCCATCACAAATCTATTGGAATTGGCTTGGATCACCTTATAGTTGAAAAAAGCTAATTCCATCACAGTTAATGATCACATAATCTTTTTGTTGCTGTCTAGTGTTCTCTGGGTTCTACTCACTTCACTTAGCATTAGTTCATTAGTATTCATTTTCAAAAAGTTTTGAGTTCCTGTTTTTTCTCTTCTTCCTCTCTTTCCTGAGACAGTAAGCAATTTCATATAGATTTATGTATGTTCAATCATGCAAAAAATATTATTATATTAGTCATGTTGTGAAATAAGACCAGACCCAAAGGGGAAAAAAATGAAAAAATTACAGAAAATGAAAAACAGTATAGTTTGATCTGCATTCAGACTCCTTCAATTCTTTCTCTGGAAGTGGATAGTATTTTTCATGATGAGTCTTTTGGAACTATCTCAGATAATAGTTGTTGAGAATAGCTAAGTTATTCATAGCTGATCATCATATAATATTGCTGTTAATGCCTATAATGTTCTCCTGGTTCTGCTAACTTTACTTTGTATCAGTTCATGTAGGTCTTTCTAGATTTTCTGGGGACTATACTGCTCATCACTTCTTATGGCATAGTAGTATTTCATTAATATCATTTTGCTTAGCTGCTATTCCCCATTGATAGGCATCCCCTCAATTTCCACTTTTTTTGCCACCACAAAAAGAGCTGCTTTAAATATCAGAAGTTTACAGGAATAGATCCTTCCCTCTCCTCCCCTCCTTTTGATCTCTTTGGTATACAGACTTAGTGACACTCCCTTAATAAATTTGCCACAGGATAAAGCAAAAACTCCTGTATAGCTTTTAAAGCTGTTTGCAGCAAGGTATCAACCTCTTTTTAGTCTCATTTCACATTATTTCCCTTTATGCTGTCTGAGATTGGTCCAGCCAAACTGACCTTCTTTGTTCCTCACTTAAAACATTCTATCTTCTGTTTCCATTCTTTTTCACTTATTTTCCTCCCCCCCTTCTCATTTACATTTCATACAATTCCTTTCTTTTAAATTCAGCTCAAGTAGCTTTTTCTTCCTGAAGCCTTTCTTGATCCCTTCAATTGCTAATGTTTTCCCTGACAAACTATGTTGGATTTTATGACTGTTTTATGTTTTTTATTTATTTATTTTATTTTTTGTATATTTTGAATATACTTGTTCTTTTCCTCATTAGCATGTAAGAGTTGGAATTGTTTTATTGTTTCATATTTTGTTTGCCTAACATGATGCATAATAGATATTTAAAAATATTTTTTGATCCATTGATATAGCAGCACTAGTTGAATACTAGTATTAAATATGGACCTTTGCTTTTATTGAGGGAATTTGTGGGATCATTGTATGGGTTTTGCATTTCTACTTTTGTTCTTTTTTGCTCAATTCTGAGCCTGCTTCATTGTCTATTTGTACTGTGTGTCCTAAATATATAAACAAATACATTCTTTATATTCATAATTCTTTATCCAAATGTATAATGTAATTTGGACAACATTCTTCAGCAGCTTGATCCTTACCATATCAAATTACTCTGAATTATTGTAACTGATACAATCATACAACGTCATCCATATTAAGAGAACCTCACTATCTGTGAGGAACTCCTCTTTTATTTGCATTCTGTGCTATTGTGTGGTATGCCTGTTTAGTGAGCTCTTGCCTCCCTTTTTTATGCCTTTCCTGCTCTTTATGATCAGAAAGACAGGTATTTTTCTCTCCTTTTAACTGGATAGGAGACATTTTGTGAAAAAAAAAAAAAGTTTGTAAGGTGGCATTTTATTTTGTTGAATCAGGCTCTTCTTACCAACAAACAATAAGTACTATGGGATCTTATATTCTCTACATCTTTTAGATTGTTGTGAAATGATCAAGATGTGGTCCATTGTAATATAGTAATCCTGATAGCCTTGGTTCCTACTTATTTCCTTATCAAGTTTTTCTTAAATTCTGTATAGATTACTCGTGAAGATTTTGCTTAAATTGGAGATGTTCTTTTATTTGCCTTTTTTTTAAAGAAATTCTTAAAATGTCAGATTTTTTCCCTTCTGAGACTATATGACTCCTACTTATATATTATCCATCATTATGAAATTTTATAAATGAGTTTATCTTTATCTTCTGACTTGGTAACCATCCCACTTTGGGCAGATGTTTACTGACTGAGGTGTTTTTTGACCTCTTTTGGTTTCCTCATGGCAATTTATTTACATTGGTTAAATTTCCTTATGAAATTATTCTTATCAGTGTCAATTATTCTCTTGTAAAGAATATTCTTTACATGCTTAATCCTACTGCAGTGGTTTTCCAAATGGACTAGGAAAAATTGGAAATAACGATAGAATATTATTCAAATAAGGCTCAAAAATAGAAATTAACTATTTTGCATACTAGCTTGTCTGCTTCTGACTTCTCTGGGGAGCTTTGTTCAATGCAGAATAGATCCATTCAAAAGCAAATGAAATGTCAACACACTTTGAAAAGAAGATATTTTATTGATAGGAAATTTTTATTTAAAAATTGAAACCCGTTAGGGAGTATCGGTGAGACTTTTAGGGTCCCAGTACTGATTAGTTTTCCAGAGAAAATAAACATAAGTCATGCTTAGCAATGGCTTGTTTGGGGGATGTTTATGCAACAGTTTTCATGGCTTTGAATGTAATTGTGCTAAATGTTCTTCTGTGTTCAGGTGGGATTCATTAATCTATTTGCAGATGGATGTAGCCAGTCTAGAAATGGGCCAATTTCTACACAATGGGAAATAAAAACAAAAAGTCAAAATTCCTGGGGAGAATCCTATAAGCATTTCCTTTGTAGTGTGCTCCAAAGTACTTGTGATTATTAGGAAAAACACCAACATGTGTAGCAAGCCTTGCTAAAAATCTTACTATGATCTCTGCTTCAAGATAATTGCTTTACTAGTCTGTGATTCAGAAGATTGAACACTGTATTTAAATTTCCACTAATAAACAAGAGAATAACATTGCTTTTTTCATCTCCCAAAGAACTTAACAGCAGGATAGTTGAAACTCCAGATAATCTGACAGGTTTTGGGAATGCAAGAAAAACTTTCGTATTGAATCTCTGTATTGTCAATTATAGTGGTCATTAAGCAGGAGTTTATGATTGTGGTTAAGGAAATTTTGATAGTTGTTAATATCATTAAATACCTGGTTTACTTCTAGCCCAATAGAGGGTGCTTGGAGGAAGTGTAAAAAAAATACAGGACATATTCCTTGCCCTTCAGGAAATTATAGTAAATTAGGGAGACAAAACAATCAAGGGATTTATAAGTCGCTAGTTTTGAATTTGAATATTTTCTTTACTGATTACCTTGGCTCATTTTTCTTCATAGTTATTTTACTTAAAAAAAAAATAGTTATAATTAAGAAATAGAAATGGTTTGCTGATTAAGCTAAATTGGACAAATGCCGCCTAGATTTTTTTGTTATTTTATGTTAGCATTTGTGACAGTATATTAACAGTAGATATTAAAATCTCATCCTACAGTGATAATAAACTGAGGCAGCGTGATACAATAAAAATGGCATGGAAGTTGGTGTCTGGACCTTAATTTGAATCTGGTCCCTGTGATTTAATTCCTATGTGACCTTAGGCAAATAGTTTAGTTGCTTTGATATTGTAGTTCTGCATCTATAAAATGAGGGCTTTGGACAAAATAATCTCTAAAGGTCCTTTTAGTTTAGAACTCTTTGCATACAAATAGGTTGTCAAGTGTACTGAATCTGATATCAAATTCGCAGTCAAATTTGAATTGAGGCTCAAATCTAGTTTTGCTAGGTATTTCTTCTGTTACCTTGAAAAAATACCTCTGGCCTTAATTTCTTCAGATATGTGGCACTGCAATTGTATTCTATAAAATGCAGTATCTGAGTTACCCACCAGGTGGTGTTCTGCTTAAGTAACCAGACCAGCCTTGACAGTTTCTGTTGATGATGTTTGTTTGAATATAGTGCTTTTTGATAGGTAAAAATATGTCCTCTTGTCTGCAGATTCCTAAACCATTTCTTCCACTTTTGATTTGTGCGGGAAGAGGGAATGATAAAGCAGATTTGAATTATCCCTCTTATTGAATTATCCCTCAATTAAATCATGTCACAGATCTCTTTGACAATCTTTTAAAACCTATAGACCTCTTCTCAGAAAAGTGCTTTAAAATAATTGAAGGTAATGGTAAATTATGATTAGTTTAGTGAAAATAAAGAAGCATTTTTTCTCTACCACCTGATTCCTGAGTTCCAGGTTAAGAATCTCTGATCTAAGGAATAAAATGGTGCATTGTTCAACAAACTGGAATTTGAAATCTACTTTCCATACCTTTCTCAAAGTCCCTACTTCATCTGGGTTCTACTCTCCCAGTTCACTCCTCACTCCATTTGTAGATTCAGAAACTTAGTGGGGTGGGATCACATCTTTACTATGTAAAGAATGAAATAAAAAAAGAAATTAGGGGCAGTTAGGTGGTGCGATGGCTAGAAAGCAACAGCCCTGAAGTCAGGAGGACCTGAGTTCAAATGGGACCTCAGACACTTAACACTTTCTAACTGCGTGACCTTGGGCAAGTCACATAACCCCAATTGCCTCAGCAGGAAAAAAAAAAAAGTTCAAACTATTGCAAAGAGACACTGATTTCCTACATCTTCCTGATTCCCCTTCTGTATTCTTCCTCTATCCCTCCTGTACTATTTCTATGCATAAGAATTCTGAAATTCCATACCTGAACACAATCTATTGATTTTCTACCTCTCTACCTTTGTTTACCAAATCCTTCTCTTTGATCCACACCATGATCTCTAATTCCTTGACCTCTTTAGATTTCTCTGAGGCCCTCACCTGGGATTAGTAGCCATTCTCTCCTTCTTTCCCCATCTTGATTCCTTTGTGAATCCCTTAGTGACCAATTATCTTTTTTTTTTAACCCCATTCCCCATTAACATAGCAGCAAAAAGCCAAGTCTTAGCCTTGGCTCACTCTCATGTTCCCTTGCCTTCACTCCTACACACATGCTGTTCAATAAAGGTGGTTGAGAAAATCATGTATACATTCCGATGATCATCTTATATCTCTTCTGCTGGTTGTGGCTAATCTTGAGAAGGCTGTCTACAGTAGACATTTCTACTTTTTTTCTTCTCACTGTCTTAACTCCCTATAATCAGAAAATAAAGTGGGTAGACTAACTTCTCTCTAAAGTTCCTTCCAACTCTTAAACCCATTATCCTACTTCTGTTATTTTACATCCCTTGAATCTCTCTTGCTTTTTATTTCTTAAATATCTCTTCCTTCTCTTAGCCATATCCCAATTCTTTATTAAACTGTCAGCTGGGATTTTTGCCTCAAGTGGCTTGGTATAATGGTGAAAAACCCAGTTGTCTCTGTTTCCATAGCTTAGCCTCAGTCTCATATTTCTTAGGACTACAAAGAACTGCCAAATGCTCAGGTATGGGGTTTTAGAATAGGAGGTAGTTAGGGCATATTTAAAGGAGGTGAGATTTCATTTCTTTTTAGGCTTTTGATAGGAAATCACTGCCATAGTGGCTACTGGATTATTGCAGTGATTCCCTGTTCTCTTAGGAATTTAATATTCTTTCAAATGTATTAATCATGTAATCTAAATTTTGAGATCTTTATGGAAAACATTTCTTCTTAACTGTCTTACTTCCTTTTCCTTCTCTTAACCATCTCATTTTTGTCTCACTTTCTTTTGAGAAGTTTATCCTGTCATGTGATTTTGCAGAACATTGAGAGGCCATATGGTAGAGCAGATAGAATAAAGGAAGATCTCGGTTTAAGCCCAACCTCAGACACCAGCTAGCTGTCTGACATGGGCATATCCTTTAACCATACTGAGCTTCACTTTATAAAATAAAGAGCTTAGATTTAGTACCTCCAAAGTCCCTTCCAGGTCTTCCTCTATGATCCCCTGTGTAGAGTCACACATTGGAAGCACTTTTGTCCCAGGGACCTCTCCCTTTTGATTGGATAACTTATTTCAGAAACTTCATTTAAAGAGGATGACTAGTGTTGCTTCATTCCTCTCTGCTCTGTACTTTGGACCTTCTCAATCATGTCTCTATGCCCAGTTTCCTCTTTTACCCTAGTCTTCACTCCTTAGTTTTCTTTTATATGTCTTCTTATCATTAGAATTAACTGCTTTAGGATAAGGATAGTTTTGGATACATAAGTGCTTAAAAAATATTTGTTGACTATCTGGATACTTGCTTCCTATTTTCTTGTCTATCTCTTATTGACATTTTAAAAACATTTTTTTATTAAAGTATTTTATTTTCAAAACATATGCATGGATAATTTTTCAACATTGACCCTTGCAAAACCTTCTGTTCCAAATTTTTCTCCCTTTCTCTCACCCCTTCCCTAGATGGCAAGTCTTACAGCCATCTTTACTCAATGTAAGGAGATATCAAGACAAGGATATAGATTATCAAGAAAAGAAGATGATCAAGTTATTAATCAAGGAGATAATCAAGATAAGGAGATTTTAATGAATATTCTTTTCCTTTTTAGTATTATGTTCATTGAGTTCACAAAAGTCATTCTTTGGCCTGTTGTTGATGAATATTGTGACACATTAGTCTTATTGTATTTAGTTGTCTTTTTTCCTAGGATCATTCATGTTTATTTTGAGATTTAGTTAAGATATTATAGCAATATATTTTAAGAATGAGAAGTGAATTTTCTGAGTGGTAGATGAAAACACTATAGATAGATAAGCTATTTCCTGAGTACTCCTGTTAACAAATTTTTAGGAGCTTTATTATAGAAATCACTATTCCTGCTTTTTTGTTTTTCCAGATTAATTTCCAATATTGAAATCTTTGCCCCTATAACAATATCAGAAAAGAATCTGCTCCCAACATCCTTTTGTACTTCAATTCAAAATAAAACATATGAAGGAAATTTAAAAAAAATTCCTAGGTTAAGATGATTTGTGCTCAACATTATATGCAATGAAAGGAAAATTAATCAGTGTTTTGAACAGAAAACTTAATAAAATATAAATGAAAAAAACAGATCATCAATTTGATCTTAATACTTGAATTAGGAGAATGTATTTTGCTTAAATAATCACAATTTCTTTTGGCAATACCTAGAAGCCTTAGAAAACAAAACAGCTGGTGTATTGTTCAGAATTTAGCATCAAGTTAAGGATTTAGAAATCAGCAGTGTTGCTTTTTTATAACAAATTTCTGCATTTGAAGAAAGATCAAGAAACATATAACATTGTCACCTTCTTTTCTTTGAAAATACGTCTCTATGTACATGGACAAAGCCAAATATTTTCTTTAAATATTTATTTCCTAGTACTTAAATCTTTGTTCTCTTTTCTGCTGGTCCTCCTTCACTTATCAGACAAAAGTATCATTAAACAGATGGGCTTTTCATAATTCCTAACAGTTAACATATGAATTTTGTTGAACCGAAGCATGGAAATCTGGAACTCTTTATGACGTGTGTACTATCTTCAGGTATCAGTCAAGGAACTGATATTTTACAATGATCCTATAATCCTTGTTTTACTCCATTGTCCATATGATTCTAGGTGAACTGATACCTGATGATGCCTTTCAGGTACTTCTTTTCTACCTCATTATGTGGTTTCTTGCATTTCATCTTCCTTGGCCTTTCTACTTCATTTGTAATGTTGATCACCTCCTTTCTTGATGCTCTTCTCTCCCTTAGTTTACTTGATCTTGTTCTAAACATGTTCTCCTCTTTATGTCCATCTCAATCCTGTGCTTTTAAATATTCTCATTGGATTTTTTTTTTTTCCCTTTCTTGAGTCTGGTCATATCTCAAGGTTTTGCCCTTTGCCTTCAGATCTTCTCCTTTCCCAAATTCTCCTACTTGATGATTGCATATAGCCCACAGACCTGCAGATTTTTATTGTAAATCCTGCTCTGTCTTCTGAACTTTTGTTCTCTCATATTTCTATTGGACATCTCTTCATTTATGCACTACTGATACCTCAGACATGGTATGTTGATTTTCCTCTCTGAACATGAACTTCTGCTATTCTTTTTGCTCTCATCTTTCAAAGTCTGATCAAAGTAATCATAATCTGAAGGTACAGTGATGCTATTCTCCTTCCTCCAACTGTCAGTGACACTGTGGTGCCTACAAGGACAAAATATAAGCTCTTCATGCTGGTATTTAAGATCCTCCATCAGATAGTTTGAACTTAGTTTTTCATATTTATTCTGGTCTATTCTTATGTATACTAGCTGTACAGACACATTTTTTGAAATTCTCACTACTTATTCTTAGTCTTCCCTCTTAGATCCTTCCTGAACACCTCTCCTATTCTAAGTTGTATTAGATTTACCTGTGAATATGCTTATTACCCTTACTAGATAGGAGTGGTAAGTATCCTCTTTATAGTAGGAATTATGCTCTCTTTTTTATTCACTAATCTACCTAGCAAAATCTTTGCCTCTTCTTAGTTTTCTTTTATGTGTCTTCTTCATCATTAGAATTAGATACTTTAGGACAAGGATAGTGTCAGGCACACAATAAGTGCTTAAAAAGTGTTTGTTGACTGGAGTCCTGCTTTCTATTTTTTTTTCTTTCTACCTTTTACTTGTCCTCCTTCCCCATTTTTGATCAATATAAGGAGGCATTACAATATTCTTTTTCTTTTTAGTATTGTGGCCACTGAGTTCACACAAGTATACATTCTGTATTTAGTTTCTTTTTTCCCCAGGATCATTCATGTTTATTTTTTAGATTTAGTTAAGGTATTGTAGCAATAAATTTAATTTTTTAATTTATTTTATTTTTTAGGCATTTTTCTTTTTTTTTTAATTTTTTTCTTAAAGCTTTTTATTTTCAAAACATGCATGGATAATTTTCAGCATTCACCCTTGCAAAACCTTGTGTTTCAATTTTTTCCCTCTCCTCCCCTTACCTATTCCCTTAGACAGCAAGTAATCCAATATATGTTAAACATATGCAATTCTTCTCTACCTATTTCTACAATTATTGTGCTGCACAAGAAAAATCAGATCAAAAAGGAAAAAAAAAGAGAAAGAAAACAAAATGCAGGCAAACAAGAAGAGTGAAAATATTATGTTGTGATCCACACTCTTTGGATGCAGATGGCTCTTTTCATCAAAAGACCATTGGTACTGGCCTGAATCATCTCATTGTTGAAAAGAGCCAAGTCCATCAGAATTGATCATCGTATATTCTTGCTGTTGCTGTGTACAATGATCTGGTTCTGCTCTCTCTGAAATTATCCGTAGCAATAAAATTTAAGAATGAAAAGTAAATTTTCTGACTGGTAGATAAATACACCGTAGGTAAATTATTCCTTGAGTACACCTCTTAACAGGTTTTTAGGAGATTTATTATAGGAATCACTATTTCTGCTTTTTCTGTTTTCCCAGGTTATTTTCCAATATTGTTATCTTTGCCTATATAACAATATCAAAAAAGAATCTACTCCCAATATACTTTCCGCTTCAGCTCAATAGGAGAAAATTAATTAAATTAAATTGAATTGCATCATTTCAACCCAAGCAGTAATTTACACATGACTTGTTATGAGATTTGGGTTTCTTCCATCATAACACTTCTATAGTTACCTTGATTCACTTGTTCTTCAAAAAAGGACCAAATAACTACTATTTACTCTCTTCCTAAGTTTTTCACTACACCCTTCCTCCTTTAAACAAAAGACATTGTCTTGTATTTCCCTGAAAAAAATGATGGTCATTTCACCATGAACAACTTCTTTTCCTCTATTCTATATGTCAGAATTCTTTGATATCATTTTTCATTCTCTCATCCTTTACTCCAGTCTCTGATAAAGAGTGGTCCCTATTCTGGTGATGGCTAACCTTTATACCTTTGACCCCAAATTTCTTGGCATTCCCCCAATCCTCTTCCTTAATCATTCTTTCCTCCTTCCTAATCCTTAGCTTCTCTCTACCCTCTCTTATGTGCCCCCTTCTCTCTCCCTACTTAACACACACACACACACACATACACACACACACACACACACACACATACACACATATGCAACCTCCTCTTCCCCCTTGCCTTTTCTTCAGGTTTTTGTCCAATTTGACCTCTTTATACCGATAAACTAGAAAAAGCATCTTCTTTTTCTTTTTTTTATAATAGCTTTTTATTTTCCAAAAATAGTTTTCACTATTTACCTTTGCAAAACCTTGTGTTCTAAATTTTTCTCCCTCCCCTTTAAGGCTACTCTTCTCCCCTATTTCCCAGGACAGCAAGCAATCCAATATAGGTTATATATGGCCAGTGCTTCTAAATATATTTCCGTATTTATCAGTATCTTCTTTTCTAAGCTGTACCTTTTTCATACTTTCTCAACTCCAGACCACAGTATGGCTATTGTATTTCAGTCTCCAAAGATTTTGTCTTTGAAATTTTTGCCTCCAAAATTACCAGTAATTTCTTAATTATTAAATTTCCTGTCTTTTTCTCAAGACTTCTCTTTATTGATAAGGTGGCACCATGGAGAGAGTGCTGGACTTCTTGTAAGGAAGTCCTGAGTTCAGATATAGTCTCAGCTATATCACCCTTGGCAAGCAAGTCACTTAACTTCTCTTTGAAACCTGTTTCCTCATCTGTAAAACAAGGATAATTCAATTATCTAATTCAGTAAACTACTACTTAGGGTTGTTTTGAGGATTGAATGAGATAATTATAAAGCACAGTGCCTAGGACATAGTAAGTGCTATTATTATTATTATTGATCATGGTAGCATTTGATACTGTTGATCTCATAGTATTCTTCCTTCCCTTGGTTTTTATGACATTATTTTCTCCTGATTCTCTTCCTACTTGTTTGACTAATTCTTCTTGGTGTCCTTTGTTGGATCATAATTCACAACCTTATGTTACTTGGTGGTTCTGTCCTGGACACTCTTCATTTCCATCTCTATACCAAGGCTTTGTAAACTTTTTCCATTTGCAACCTCTTTTTGTGTAAGAAATTTTTGTCACCCTGTCTCAAATATGAGCCACGTGTTTCTATCAATGTGTGTGCATATGCAGTGCAAACTGCATATGTTATGTGTTTAGAACCAAGGCTACAGTGAAGTGGGGGAATGCAACACAGTCAAATGCTACCAGAAACACCCTGGATTTATTATGCATTTGAATTTTAATTAATTTTTGATTGTTGCATTCAGAAACCTTTGCTGTTAATCAATTTTTTGAGGCCCCCATAGTCATGTAACAACCCCATATGTGTTCTCATGCAACCCATAATTTAAGAAGCTTTGCTTTGTCTTGGTACTTTCTTCAGCTCCCTTGTATTTATTAGGCATTTGTATATGTGGTCCTAATCTTTCTCCTGAGCTCCAGTTCTAGATCATCTGTTGTGCTTCTCCATCTGGAATGTCTCACAATTGGTGTCTTTAATCTCAACATGACCATACTGGAATTTATCCTGTCCTTTTTATTCCCTGGGCCTGCCTTCAATTTTCTTTCTTTTGAGGGTACTACTATTCTTTCAGATAACCAGTTTTGCCACTGTGGAGTTATACTGAACTCTTCCCTCTCTTTTTACTTTTCTTCCTCTCTTTCCCTTCTGTTGTCTTGTGCGATCAGTTGCCAGGTCTGATTGAATACTTCCACAATATATTTTTCTCTAGTTATATAACTGCAACTCAGATTCAGGCCCTTATCTATTCTCATCAGATTATTATAAGTTTCCTACTTGAATTCTAGCTTCTAGGCTTTTTATCTTCTTTAATCCATCCTCTAACAAAAGTACCACCATAATCTTCCTGAAGCATGTATCTCACCATGTTAGTTCTAAATTCAGTAAACTTAATTGATTTCCTATTGTCTCTGGAATAATGTGAAAACTTCATGAATTTCCATTTAAAACTCCTCTCAGTTTGGCTACAGTGTACCTTTCTAGGTTTATTTTTTGTTTCTTCCCTTTTTGTATTCTTCTTTCTTGCTAAACTCCCTTCTTGTGGTTCTCCATTACTTTATCTCTCCCCATGTCTTTGCACAAATTATGCCGCATGCCTGGAAGACCTTTCCTCTTCATTTCTGCCTCTTAGAATTTAGAGCTTGATGAAATTTCAGAGGCTATTAAATCTGCTCCTGTAGGAGACTGAGGTTTTCATAAACTTCACACAGCTAGGAAATAATCTGAGTTGGGACTTGAACCTCTGTGTTTTATCCAGTCTACCACACTACATCTTGAATCCTTGGGCTTTCTAAACACACAGCTCACATGGCAACTCATGAACAGTTTTTCCTAGTTCCCTAGTTGTTAACATGGAAGTTTTCCTTCTTTAAATTATCAGGCATATGCTTATCTACTTATATATTATATCCTCTTTGGTGAATGTAAATTCTTCAGATGTAGGACTTTTCACTTTTTCTTTATTGCAAGCACCTAATTTAATGCCATGCACATTTCAGGTAGCTAATAAATACTCATTGTATTTGTGCTGTACTGGAACTGTGGTTAGGGAATTTGATTATGGGAAGATTGAAAAACCTAACAATTTTGTTAATATTCAGACTGTACTGAATAAAATTTAGACTATCTGGGGGCAAGTGTGAGGGGAATAAAAGCATATTGTGGCAAGAGTATTGGTTCTGAAATTTAAAGACATGATTTCAAATACTGCCTTTGATTCTTGCTTTGGGATACTAGGCAAAACACTTGCCTTTCTGTGTCTAAGTGTCTTAGAAAATAGAGGATTATCTTCTGAAGTCTCTTTTAGTTCTAGATTTATGACTCTATAATACTAAGCAAAACATAATACAGTTAATTTTTTTTTCAAGTTGGACTAGTATTGACCATTATGATTTCTGTATTTTCTAAAATCTTTGTTCATTATTTTTATCCCCTGTATGATTTATTTGGACATTTAAGTCATAAAATTTTTTAAGATGTCTAAAATACAAACTGTATTATAGAATCAAGGGAGAAGGAAAAAGTCTACATCTTATCTAAGTCTAGTGCCAGGAACCTGTGTTTTGAGAAAAGTTATGATGATGGTTGCTTGAAATTGTTAGCAGCCAATAGTAAAATGGGATATGCTAATTGCTCAAAAAGCTGGTGTTTTGGGGTATCGTAATAAGTTCCACAAAAGTAGATTTTGACTTCATATGAGGAAAGATTTCCTATCTAGTATGACAGGATATTTAATTTGGCCTGAAGAAAGCTTTCAGATATGTGGAATTTTGAAGGCGGGAAAGTATTTATTCCCACTTTTCCTTAGCTATTTTTGGGTCCCTTGAACATAAAGATTTTCACATATCTTACTTTTTCCTTAAAAGTATCTATCATCATATATGAGTCATTACAGAAAGCATTAAGATGCATAGAATTTAGAGAGCAGTTACCGTTTCTTTATTGATAATATATAAAAATGCTGATGATTTATGTGGATTTCTTTTGTATCCTGCAACTTTGCTAAAGTTGTGAATTGTTTCTAGTAGTTTTTTAGTTGAGTCTTTAGGGTTCTCTAAGTATATCATCATGTCATCTGCAAAGAGTGATAATTTGGTTTCCTCATTACCTACTCTAATTCCTTTAATCTCCTTTTCTTTTACTGCCAAAGCTAACATTTCTAAGACAATATTAAATAATAATGGTGACAGTGGGCAGCCTTGTTTCACTCCTGATCTTATTGGGAATGGTTCTAGTTTGACTCCATTACATATGATGCTTGCTGAAGGTTTTAAGTAGATACTACTAATGATTTTAAGGAAAAGCCCATTTATTCCTATACTCTCCAGTGTTTTTAATAGGAATGGGTGTTGGATTTTATCAAAGGCTTTTTCTGCATCTTTTGAGATAATCATATGGTTTTTATTAATTTGGTTATTAATATAATTGATTGTGCTAATAGTTTTCCTAATACTGAAACAGCCCTGCATTCCTGGTATAAATCCTACTTGGTCATGATGTATTATCCTGGGGATGACTGTCTGTAATCTTGTTGCTAAAATCTTATTTAAAATTTTTGCATCAATATTCATTAGGGAAATGGGTCTATAGTTTTCTTTCTCTGTTTTCTCCCTACCTGGTTTAGCTATCAGCACCATATCTGTGTCATAGAAGGAATTTGGTAGTACACCTTCTTTCCCTATTTTTTCAAATAGTTTATATAGTATTGGGATTAATTGTTCTTTGAATGTTTGGTAAAATTCACATGTAAATCCATCTGGCTCTGGAGATTTTTTCTTAGGGATTTGATTAATAGCTTGTTTTATTTCTTTTCCCGAAATAGGGCTATTTAAATAATTTATTTCCTCTTCTGTTAATCTGGGCAATCTATATTTTTGTAGATATTCCTCCATTTCATTTACATTATCAAATTTATTGGCATAAAGTTGGGCAAAGAAACTCCTAATTATTACTCTAATTTCCTCTTCATTGGAGGAAAGTTCTCCCTCATCATTTTTGAGACTAATAATTTGATTTTCCTCTTTCCTTTTTCTAATCAAATTAACTAAAGGTTTATCTATTTTGTTGGTTTTTTCATAAAACCAACTTTTAGTTTTATTTATTAATTCGATAGTTTTCTTATTCTCAATTTTATTGATCTCCCCTTTAATTTTCAGAATTTCCAATTTGGTATTTAATTGAGGGTTTTTAATTTGGTCTTTTTCTAGCTTTTTTCATTATAAGCCCGGTTCATTGATCTTCTCTTTCTCTGTTTTATGCAAGTAAGCATCTAGAGATATAAAATTACCCCTTATAACCACTTTAGTTGTGTCCCATAAATTTTGTTATGTTGCCTCATTATTGTCATTCTCCTGGATGAAATTATCGATTGTGTCTATAATTTGCTCTTTCACCCATTCATTCTTCAGGATTAGATTATTTAATTTCCAATTAACTTTTGGTTTATTTTCTCCTGGCCTTATATTGCATGTGATTTTTATTGCATCATGATCTGAAAAGGATGCATTTACTATTTCTGCCTTTCTGCATTTGATTTTGAGGTTTTTATGCCCGAACACATGATCAATTTTCGTATAAGTTCCATGAACCCCTGAGAAAAAAGTATACTCCCTTCTATCACCATTCAGTTTCCTCCAGAGATCTATCATACCTAACTTTTCTAGCCTTTTGTTTACCTTCCTAACCTCTTTCTTATTTATTTTGTGATTTGATTTATCTAATTCTGAGAGAGCAAGGTTGAGATCCCCCAGTAGTGTAGTTGTACTATCTATTTCGCCTTGCATCTCTGTTAGTTTCTCCTCTAGGAATTTGGATGCTATACCACTTGGTGCATATATGTTTAGTATTGATACCACTTCATTGTCTATGGAACCCTTTAGTAAAATATAGTTTCCTTCCTTATCTCTTTTAATTAGATCTATTTTTGCTTTTACTTGATCTGAAATAAGGATTGCTACTCCTGCCTTTTTTTGTTCACCTGAAGCATAGAAGATTTTACTCCAGCCCTTTCCCTTCACTCTGTATGTATCTCTATGTTTTAGATGTGTTTCTTGTAAACAACATATTGTAGGATTCTGGCTTTTAATCCAGTCTGGTACCCACTTCTGTTTTATGGGAGAGTTCATCCCATTCACATTCACAGATAAAATAACTATATCTGTAGTCCCTGCCATCTTATTTACCCAGAGTTATGATTTTCTCTTCCCTTTCCCCTCTCTCCCTTCCCTCCTCCCCAGTACTTTATTTTTGATGCCTACCTCCCACCAACAGTCCTCCCCCCTTTAGAACTCCTCCTTCCCCTTTATACCTTTCCCCTAATCCTTCTATTAGTCTATCCCTTTCCTTTCCTTTCCTCCTTTCCCTCCCACCTTCCCACAAGGAGGGTCAGGCCTTTCTTTGAAGCCAAATGTGTCTGATATACTCTCTTAGAGTTCAATGTAATGAGAGTAAGGTTTACACAATACTCATTGCCCTCCCTTCTTTCCCTCAATTATATTAGATCTATGTCTTTTTATGAGATTTTGCTTTATTTTACCTTCTTTATTTTTACTTTATTTTGCCTCCTTCCCCCCCCCTTTTTTCTTTCAGTATGGTATCCCTTCCACCTCTAATTTCTTTTCTATTATTATCAAAGAAAAATCAAATTGTACTCTCATTCTTTAAGGATACCTATAGTAGAAATATAGTTCTCAAGAGTTCTTTCCTTTTTGCCTTTTTATGCTTTTCTTGAGTTCTGTATTTGGAGGTCAAATTTTTTGTTCAGATCTGGTCTTTTCATTAGAAACAGGCGAAATTCTCCTGTAGCATTGAATGACCATCTTCTTCCCTGGAAGATGATGCTCATTCTACTTGGATAACTTATTCTTGGCTGTTATCCAAGTTCTTTTGCCTTTCAGAATATCTGATTCCAGGCCCTTCGATCCTTTAATGTGGAAGCTGACAGATCTTGTATAATTCTAATTACAGTTCCTCGGTATTTGAACTGTTTCTTTCTAGCTGCTTGAAATATCCTTTCTTTGGTGCGATAGTCCTGAAATTTGGCCACGATATTCTTTGGGGTTTTAATTTTGGGATCTTTTTCAGGAGGTGATCGGTGAATTCTTTCAATGCCAACTTTGCCTTCTGATTCTAAAATATCAGGGCAATTCTCTTTCATGATTTCCTGGAAGATAGCATCAAGGTTCTTTTTTTTTTTTCATCGTGACTTTCAGGGAGTCCGATAATCCTTAGATTGTCTCTCCTGGATCTGTTTTCCAAGTCAGTTGTTTTTCCTAGGAGATATTTCATATTTTCTTCTATTTTTTCATTTTTTTTTTGTTTTTGTTTGACTGATTCTTGAAGTCTTATTGAGTCATTTACTTGTATTTGTTCAAATTTAATTTTTAAAGTATTATTTCCTTCAGTTATCTTTTTTAGCTCCTTTTGTAGCTGGCCAATTGAATTTCTTGGTTCAATGCATTCTTTTTCCATTTTGCCAATTTTATTTTTCAGTGAATTGTTGTCTTTTTCCAATTCACCAATTTTGTTTTTCAGTGAATTGTTTTCTTTTTCCAATTCACCAGTCCAGTTTTCCAGTTTTTGACATCTCTGTTGCACTGATCTCAATTTATTTCCCCATTCTTCTTCTAGCTCTCTTTTGAGATTCTTTATGCAATCTTCCCGGTAAGCCTTCTGAAAAGGAGACCAGCTTAAGTCCACCTTTGTGGCTTCATCTGGGTTTGTTTTCAGAATCTCAGGATCTGGGGTCTGCCCTACTTTCTCTCCGTAAAAGCTTTCTATGGTGAGAGCTCTCTTCTGTTTCTTACTCATGATTTTGAGCTGAGGTATCAGTCACCAGCAGGGAATTCTGTCCCTGTTTCAATGTGCCCTGGGGCAGTTTGCCGAGTTGATTTCTGGTCTGAGGCTGGTCGGCTAGATTCTCACTAGTACCACACTTTCAGCTGCTCTCAATCCACCCTTTACCAAAGGCAGATCTGCCAAAGCACCTGCTGGCAAGGAGCGCAAAGTGGCCCAGGCGCCTCCAGGGACTTCCTGGGTGCCTAAAATCCGCCTCTGTCACAGCCCGACTTCCATCCTGGGTGTGCTGGAGTCTGATCCCGGCCAGCGGCTGATTCCCCTGAGGCTAACCTTCTCCAGAGTTTTTTCAAAGTAGATTGTTGATATAAGTGCATTGTAGCCCAACGCTTGGTGGAGCCCTCACTCTAAAACCAGTTAGGAGGCTCAGTTTGTCTGGGTCTGAGGGAAAGTCTCAGGAGCTCATAGACAATGCTGTCTGCAGTTCGCCATTTTGGCTCCAAGGATTTTTCTAATAGAGTTAAAGGGAAGAACATTTCAGACTTGCTGGAATTATAACTTGATAGTTGGTTGAAACCATCAGGTGAGGAAAGGTTGAAGAGGGTATAGAGAATGAATCACAGAATGGAATGGACTTCAGAAACTAATCTTAATCAGAAGTTCAAACCTAAACAAAAAAACCCAAACCTACTTTCTCTCTACCAGAAGTAGCCTTTCCTCTTTTGCTACAAGACCTCTATCTTCTTAAACTGTGGTTTGTGATTCCATATGGGGCTCATAACTGAATGTGGTGGTCATGAAATTACAATTCATTATCAGTAAATGTTTATATACCTATATATATGTATATATGTACATATATATATATATATATATAGATGTATATTTGTAAACATTTCTTGGAAAAAAGGGATCATGAGTGGAGAAAGTTTAAGGAAAAGGTACTCACTACTTACTGAGCCAACCCATTCCACTTTTAGATAGATCTAATTATAGAACATTTTTTTTTCTGTGTTTCAAGCCAAAATTTATCTATTAGAAATTTAGGATCATAGCTTTTGAGCTAAATGGTATTTGTGAGGACATGTAGTCAAATGATTATCTCAGAAAAAAAGGTTTATTGATCTTAAAAATCACCAATTAACAATATTCATATTGCATTGCAATTTTTATTTATTTTTATTAAATATTTTATAATTACATTGAAATCTGATTTGAGATTTTTAGGCTGTGAGTTTATGCCTATAGTCCAATCTCCTCATTTTATAAAAAAGGAAAGTGAAGCTAAGTGAAATTAATTGACTCACCCAATGTCACCGTCTTGAAGATGTCAAATGGTATAATGAACTTTTGAACCCAGGTGCTTTCACTTCAAATCCAGTGATTTCTCCTGTATTATGCTGCCTCATTGCTCCTTGTTCTTTTGGGTTATATAGAATAAATCTAAATAATCTTCTAACGGGATAGCCTTTTAGATGCTTAAATATATCCATCATGCCCTCCCTAATTCTTCTTTTCCTTTACTAATTGATTTATATGTAGCATAAGAATATCCAGTAAAATGGGTAGCTAGGTGGTGCAGTGGTTAGAGCACCAGCCCTGAAGTCAGGAGGACCTGAGTTCAAATCTGGTCTCAGACACTTCCTAGCTATGTGACCCTGGGCAAGTCACTTAACCCCAATTGCCTCAGCAAAAAAAAAAAAAAAAAGAATATCCAGTAAAATAAGAATCACCATCCAGATACTTTTCTAGACATTGGTTTGTTTATCACTCTTTCCTGGTATGTTTTTCCTTAGCTTGAATATAGGTCATATCTTTAGATAGCTTCCTTTTTTCTTGTTATCAGAATTGTTTTTCTTTACAATTTTATTCTTGAGAAGTTCTCATCTTTCCTGTGTTGACTGTCTATAGAATTTTTGTCTTTGGAATTTAATTCAATTCAGCAAAGATACATTAAGCCTTGTGTCAGGCAGTGTTCTAGATGCAAGGGATCCAAAGATAAAAGACCACTCTATCTTAAATCTTATGGACGGCACAATTTTATATGCATCCTAAATTTTGGGAAAACAAATTTCAAAAGGTTTAGAGAAATAATTGGTAAGAGTCAACATGGTATAGTAAATAGAGTTCTGGACTATGAGTCAGGAAGACTTGTGTTCCCATCTTAACTTTTTTCATCCTGGGCAAATCACTTAACTTCTTAGGGTCTCAGTTTTCTTATGTGTAAAAAGAAGAGGTTGCATTTAATCACCTCTATAGTCCCTACCATCGTTAAATTTTTGATCCTATGAAATGTCTCCATTTTTTTCTTGCCTTTTTATCCCTCACTTCTCCCTGTGTTTAACCAGCAAAGGGATATATGAAAAAATATTCTAATTCTCTTTAATAGTATGCCCTGTTAGTTCTCAAAAAACCATTCACTGATCAGATGGATATCAATATTGTGATGCAAGGGAAAGTAACAAAACTTGTGGCACCTTTTTCTAATTTCTCATCTTTTTCAGAAGGGTAGTCTCCATTGTATTTCAAAGACAATGTCACTTCTGTTTCTACTTTTGTTGATTTTTCAGTCGAAAGCTTTCTGTGATGCATTTTATCTTTGATTCTTGAATTTCCTCATCTGGATTATTAATTTTTTTTACTTTGCATTTTTTTCCAAATGAAAATCCACATCTTTCTCTCACCTCCTACCTCTCACGCTTGTTCTCCTCCCGAATGAAGTTTACCCTGCCACTGCCACATTTCAGTCATGTATTCCATTCCTCTGTTTTCATCTTAGCTATGAAGAAAATCTGTCTCTTTTTGACAGAATCATTACTTCACCTCTCTTTTGTACCATATGTTGTATGTTAGTTTATAGAAATATAGGGACCTGGATTTTATTTCTGATAACTTTTTTGGTTATTTTCTCTTGAAATTTTCTCCACTGTTAATCTTATTTCTCCTTTATAGCCACTATCTTTGGGATAGTAAATAAGAATATGGATCATTGTATTTTATTTGTCAGGTTTTATTATTTGTTTTTACCTTATCTCAATCAGATGTTGCCCTGACAAAAATGGCATTTTCTTCGGTGTGTTTGCTTCTTAAGTCTTTTCATTAAAGATGAAGAAAGCTGAAATTAATCACTTAAGGGTTAGTGTTTGTTGTCGTTCAATTCTTTCAGTTGTGTACAATTCTTCTTGACCCCTTTTAGGGTTATCTTGGCAGAGATTTCTTTTTTCAGCTCATTTTACATATGAGGTAAACAAGTTTAAATGACCCAGAGTCACACAGCTAATAAGTATCTGAGACTACGCTTGAATTTACAAAGAGGAGTCTTCCTGACTCCTGGCTCTCTATCCATTGTGCAACCTAGCTGCCCATATAGTACTTAGGAAGTTTAATATAAACTATTAAAAATTTAGACAACAAATTCTTTTCTTGTTAATTTCATGATCCTGGACAAGTCATTTAACCACTTTTCCCCACAATTTCCTCCTGTATAATGAAGGTGGATGTACTTGCTGGCCTCTACAGTTCTTTCCATCACTAAATTTTGGTTAAATGAGCACATAATAAGTGTTTAATAAATTCTTGTTCCCTTCCTCTTCCCTTATTTTGAAAGGCATCATTTTGAAGGATGGGGAAAATGTATGATTTTAAAAAGTAAAAAAGTACAGAAAACTCATATTTTACATGAGGTTTAAGTTTTAACATAAATAAGCACATTAAGGTGAAAATTCCATATTGTCAGAATTACTTTTGGAAATCCATTAAATTGACCATAAAGTGTAGTATAGCATTTTAAAAGTTTTGGTTGCAAAGGGGCTAACATCACTTTAAAAGAAAGCAATCTCTATCAGAGAGCAAATGGATCAGAGATGGTTGTTGTAAAAAAAGCTGAATGTAAATTTTATTTTTCATTACACCTAGTTAAATTATTGATCAGGATAAATGTTGGAACCAATGTGGCTAAAATACATCAGAATAAAAGCAGATGAAAATTTAGGAAGGAAAAAAATAAACATATCAATGATCTCTCCATTGTAACATCTAACCTAGTAGGAGACAGGAAATTTCCTACTTGGTAAACTTTTTTCACTTGCAACCCCTTTTCACCTGAGAAATTGATGTTCTCTTCCTTCTCAAATCTGAGCCAAGTATTTCTGGCAGTGTTTGTGCATATATACATTCGGAACCAAGGCTGCAGTGAAGCTGGGGATGCTACATAGGCAAATTCTGCCAGAAGCACCCCAGATTGATTATACATTTGATTTTGAATTAATTTTTGGTTGTTGTATTCAGAAACCTTTTACTGTTGCCAAATATTTTGCAACTCCCATATTCAGTAACTCAGAGTTTAAGCAGCTTTGGACTATAGGAGCAGCAGATTTCATATCTCCACTCCTACTCTGGGGCTTATATTAACTGAATAGGTGGAATCAATGTCTCTTAGTCTCTCTCTTTCCCCCTGTCCCTTTTTCCCTTTCTCAAACTCTCTCTGCCAAACTTACATGGTTGAATCCATACCATTTAAATCCACTTTTGTTTTGTTTTGTTTTCCTTGATTTTGCAAATCCCAACAAATTTGGACATTTTCACATTAAAAAAGCAGTGAGAGGATTACATATGAAACTGAATCCCATTTAGTACAACTTTAAAAAAAATATGTATTCAGTTTAGCACATTAATTCCAAAGCTTTCTTGCTTGTGTTGCCTTCTGAACTATCTTCTATTATTTTCCATGCATTTTCTTCAGATCCGTTATTGTTGCTCTTTCTTCTGGCATCACTATTACTAGCTTCCTCTTCCTCAATTTCCTCCCTCCCTGAAAAGTAAGCAAAAAGCCTCCATTGTAACAAGTTAGCATAAGCAAGCCAAATAGACAATTGGACTCAGTGGCCATATCCAAAAAAATATTAATCATGTATTGCACCTCTAGAACATCACTTTTGTATCAAGAGGTAGAAGCTTGCTTTATCAGTAATCCTCTGTTGTTATGTTTGGTCATTCCATTGATCTGAGTTCTTTAGTTGTTCAAAGTTATTTTTCTTTGCAATGTTATTACATATATTGTTCTCTCTCTTCCTTCTCTCCCTCCCTCTTTTTCTCCCTCCATTTCCCCCTACCCCCACCTTAAATCTCTTGTTTGCTTTTTGTTCTGCTTTGAGTATAATATATTACTATTCTAAACTGGGCATGTATGTGTTTAGGTCTGTGTGTGAGTTATCCCTCTTTTGTCTTCTTCAATTAAGAGGAAGCTCATGGTGTATCTTAATCCTACCAATTCATTAATGAGACACAGGAAGTTATATCTCCCTTTTATTTCTTTTCTTCTTTTAGACTGTCAAAATAGAACAAAACCACCTATATTCTCTCTGTTGTTCATGTACAATCCACTCTGTAACTCATAAAGACAAGTATTTTAATGGTTCACTTCACTTATCTCTCAGTAATGGGCCTAAGTACTTTACTATTATTTATTGTTTGTTCAGTCATGTCTGACTCTTTGGGATCCTGTGGAAATCAATATTGTTCATGCGGTTTTCTTGGCAAAGATATTGGAATGGTTTGCTATTTCCTTCTCCAGACAAACAGAGGTTAGGTGAGTTGTCCTGAGTCACTCAGCTAATAAGTTTCTGAGGTTGCATTTGAACTCAGGTCTTTTGACTCAAGTTATAGTTCTCTATCCATTGAGCCACCAAGCTGCCTCCTTCTCATTGTTCAGGCTCTTCTACTTACTCAAATGTGTGTACCGTTCTAGCTTTCCATTGATTCTAGTACTTGCAACTCATTATTTCTACCTAGCCTTAGTCTCTTTTAATTAGGGATGCTTGGAAGTCTTCTGTTTCATTCAAGGTTTGGTTTTCCCTTGTAAGATGTTATTCTTGATGGTAAATTCTTATATCTTACATTTTGCAATATATTACAAGACAATTTTTTTTTTGTGGTTTATTGTAGTGGCTGCCAAGTTTTATAAGATCTAAATTATGATCCTTTGAGACATGAATTCTTTCTGGAAGTTTGTAATATTTTTCTTTAATCTTCAAACTTTGGAAGCTCCCAAATTTGGGTTTTCTTTCAGGAGTTTTGACTTATGAATTTCTTCCTATTTTTACTATTTCTAATTCTAGTAAATTTGGGTACTTTCCATTATTATTTCTTGAAATACAGCTTTTCATTTGGTCATGGTCTTCAGGTAGTTCAATGATTTTAAAATTATCCCTCCTTGATCAGTTTTTCCAGGTGTGTTGTTTTTGGTATTAGCTTACATTTAATTTTATTTTTTCAGTTGTTTGATTTGTTAGTTTTAACATAGCCCACAAGCATTGATCAATGGCCATTTAACTCCATCAATTAGGAAGTCATTTTTAAGAAAAAATTGATAATTTTATTTTTATGGTTTGTTTTGTCTTTTCTCAAAAGACATCCAAATAAAACTCTGTCTCCTAGTACATTCACATGATTGTTTCTTCATATCCTGTAAAGAGAGAAGTTTGGTTTTTGATAGACTTAAGTGTAATTGATATATCCTGGTTAGTAATAGATAACAAGCATTACATGATTATGACTCTAGAGGAATGGAAAGATCTGTAATGCTATGCTATAGTCACCATCCATTCAAGATACTCTCAACCATCTCCTTTGTTGTTTGGTAGTCACATTATTAGGATTCTGGTTTATTTGAAAAGCATCATATACCATCTGAACATGTCCAATAGAAGATTAAGCAATTAACTAATACAATCAAAAAAAGTTAAATTATGACATATAGAAGAGAATATTTAACTGTTAGACCAATTTCTTTTTGAGAAATTAGAGAGGCTTTCAAATTCTGCTTTTATACAATATATAGACAGATAGCATAGTGGATAAAGTGTCAGGCCTTGAGTTGGGAAGATCTGAGTTCAAATTTAGGCTTCCAAACTAATTATTGTGTGATGCTGGGCAGGTCACCATGAAGTTCTTCAGAATTATCTTGGATTATTGTATTGCTGGGAATAATTAAGTCTTTTACAGTTGATCATTGTATATTATGGATGTTACTGTGTACAACAAATGATCTCTTGGTTCTGCTAATTTCTCATTTTGTTGTTGTTTAGTTGATTGTGTCCAACCCTTCATGACTCTATTTGGGATTTTCTTGATAAAGATGCTGGGGTTTGCCATTTTCTTCTCAAGATCATTTTATATATGAGGAAACTCAGACAAACAGGGTTGTGCTACTTGCCCAGGGATACCCAGCTAGTAACGTGTCTGAATCCAAATTTAAATTCAGACCTCCTGACTTCAGGGTTGGCACTCTTATCTACTGTATCACCTTAGCTAATTATACTGTTCAGAAATCTTAAGGGATTAACAGTTGTCTAAAGAATGGAGTTCCAAACTCTTTAGCCTTGGATTTCCAGTCTTTTCTTATTTTGATTGTTATATTGGTAAATATCAATTGTGGGGAATTACAAGACAAAAAAGAATTCTGAAACAGGGAGTTTCTACCTAAACTCTTTCTACCTCTTAAATATTGTTCATTTGTTGAAAATACAATTAAGGATAAAACAACTTTCCTGGCTGTTACATTTATTAGCCAACATTTTTCTCTTTAGATGCTTTCTATCCTCTACTTTTAAAAGCTTTTCTTTAGTAGTCATTATAGAATTTATGTTTTTCTACTTTGTCTTACAAATCATTTTGATGATGTAGACACTAGATGATGTCAGGCACCAAAAGTTGGGGTTGATCATGTGCAGAATTCACAATGGCCTTTCTCTTTGGCAAAATATAGATTTATTTAGGGAAGAGATTACAGAAAAAAATTATACTAGAGACACCAGTAATGTTAAATATCAAATAGAGTTTAGTGGGCATAGAAAGACAAGTTCCTTGACGGAACTCACAATTACCCAGCAGAAAGGGAGCACCCCATGAGGTTTTGGGCATGCCCTTAGCTGGCAGGCTAAATCTTGAAAGGGACTTACTCCTCTAAAGGAGTTAGTTAGCTGTAAGAAGGAGAAGTTGGGTTTGGAGAGACACCAGAAGGCATGGGGGACATAGGAGAGATACCATGTGGCATGGGGGAGGGGGAAAGGGAAAGGGAAAGATACCAGGAAACAGAGTTCTGTGGAGGACTAATCCAAAGGAAGGCAGCCACCATGGGATGAACCATAAGTAAATTTACAAGGAGAGTTTAACCTTGGGGACATGACATAACAAAGTGAGATTACCCAAGATCTCCACAGAGGGTGGATCTCAGGGATTTGACATAACTTGGATTTCTGACTGGAGACCTCCCCAAAGGGTGGGACCATGGAACTAAACTGATCTCTATCAGTGCCTTCTCCGTTTTTTTTTTTTTTTTTTTTTCTCCCTGAAGTTTGCTTCAGCGATTAATTTCTTCAGCCTCTCTCTGCTAACCACACTCAACATTGAAGACCTCATCAACTCTTCACTGGGTGGGTTGTCTGATTCTTTCTTCCCTTCCCAGAAAACCTGAAACTGTAGGTGGATATAGTTGGGTCAGGAAAAAAAAGTCAGCTAGAATTCTCTGGCTATTTTGGTGGCTCAGTATATAGTACATAACCCTGGGGCTATGATTTGTTTCTTTTCTTTTCTATTTTTTAAATTAAAGCTTCTTATTTGCAAAACATATGATGCATGGGTAATTTTTCAACATTGACCCTTGTAAAGCTTTCTGTTACAAATTTTTCCCTCTTTCTCCTCACCCCCTCCCCTAGATGGCAGGAAGTCTAATACATGTTAATTATGTTAAAATACTTGACAAATCAAATATATGTATGCATATTTATAATTATCTTGCTGTACAAGAAAAAACTAATCTACAAGAAAAAAAAAAAACCTGAGAAGGAAAACAAAATGCAAGCAAACATCAATAAAGAGCGTGAAAATGCTATGTTGTGGTCCACACTCAGATCTCACAGGCCTCTCCCTGAGTGTATATGGCTTTCTTCATCACTGAACAACTGGAACTGGTTTGGAACATCTCATTGTTGAAGAGAGCCATGTTCATCAGAATTGATCATCATATAGTCTTGTTGCCGTATATAATGATCTCCTGGTTCTGCTCTTTTCACTTAGCCTCAGTTCATGTAGGTCTCTCCAGACCTCTCTGAAATCATATTCCATAATTATAATATACCATAGTTTATTCAACCATTCTCCAATTGATGGGCATCCATTCAGTTTCCAGTTTCTTGCCACTACAAAAAGGGCTGCCACAAATATTTTTGCACATGTGGGTCCCTTTCCTTGGTGCTATGATTTGTATGAGGAAGATAAACAAGTTTAAATTTTCAGCAGATAGTAGTTTGGATACCACTTAAATTTCATCACCAAGCTGTTCGATCAACACCAAGAAAACATGTTTTCCTTCATCTAGTGCCACACTACCCATACATATGTAACCATCAGTTATGGTAAATGGTGAAGTTCTAAAATCCGTAGAAAAATTCTCTTATCTTGCAGTATACTTTACAGGGATGTAAACATTGATAGGATTGACACACTCATTGCTAATAGCTCAGTGTTTGAGAGGCTCTGAAGGAAAATGTGAGAGAGGATTGATATTAGACTGATTACCAAACTGAAGGTTTACAGAACTGCTGGATAGCTGTAGACTACACATTGTTGTACACCTGAGAGACCTGGACAGAATACTAGTTCCATATGAGAAAACTGAATTGCTTGCATTTGAATTGTCTTAAGAAGATTCTAAAAATCACCTGGCAGGATAAGATACCAGACACTGAGCTCCTCTCTCAAACAAAACTGCCAAGCATTTCAACTCTACTGCAGAGAGTGCAACTTCTTTGGGCTGGACACACTGAATGCCAAATGTATGCTTATCAAAAAAAAATTATTTTATAGAGAACTCACAAAGGGCAAGGCTCACAACGTGGTCAGAAAAAGTGAATCAAGGATACTTTCAAGGTATCTCTTAAGAACTTTAAAATCTATTATATAACATGGGGCGCTGGCCCAGGACCATCCAGCATGGTGTGTCCTCATCAGAGAAGGTGCTGTGCTTTATAAGCAAAGCAGATTTGAATTAATCCAAAAGAAATGTGAGCTATGCTGAATGTTCATATGAACTATTTGTGTCTAACATATGATAGATCATTTGAAGCTTGTATTATTCTGATCAGCCACAGTTTGACAAACTGTAACTCAACTCTAAATAGTGATGTCATTTTAGTCCTCTTCAAGAACATAAGACAACAGCCAACTAACCTAAGATATATTTGTTGAGGTCCAACCGTGTCCTAGGACCTTAGGCTCAAAATATTAGGCACATCCTTTAAATATCTTCAAATTTTTCCTTAGTTATCATGTGGGATCATCAAATTTAAGCTGGAAAGGATCTTAGAGATGATCCTAAATGACCCCTTGTTTATACAAATGAGGACACTAAGGTCCTGATAGGTCAGGTAACTTGTTTATGGTCACCTAATTAGTAAGTAGGAAACCTGAGATTATTTCCTTCTTGGGCCACCTGCTGCCGTAGCTACTGCTCTTACTACTCCATAGATCCAAATGGTATATGTCTTAAAGCCATTTAGAAGCCTGTACATATTTTTAGCCTTTACAGTAAGAAATGTAAATTGCATTGATTTATCACCATCTTTTTGATAGTAAAACTTCCTTTTTGTTTTTGTTTTTGTTTTGGGATCTAATGAACAAGATCTTGTTCACTTTGCTCAAATCTGTAAAAGCAAACTTAAAAGGTAGTACTCAGTTTAAGGAGGCTTTGGGCACCTTGCCATGAAGCACCTTCAGTGAAGCACCAGCTAATTCTACAGACTGTGCACTTTGCCTACAATAATTGAGAGAGCAGCTGCCTCTTCCAGCTGTCCAATTTCTCTTCAGATTTAGTATCAGTTTTTTATTCCTTAAGTGCATTAGCTTCTTCAGCTGAAGCCTTTTTTTTTAATTGTTTAGATTGCTAATTTTTTTTTTTTGTGTGTGTGTGTGTGGAGATACTGGGAATATTACATTTAATTGGGGAAGTCTTCAAATCCATATTAAATGGTTTTTACTACTTTAACTTCTTGGTCATTTCTATCACTTGGGAAACAAGGGAAAGTTCTTAACTTACAGAGTTTTCTGGTAAAACTTATGGATCCTTTCATAAAATATTTTTTTTTTAGTTCAAGGAAATTCTAAATTTCAGATAAAGGTTAATTACAATAAAGATTTAATTTTTCTTCCCATCAAAGTTCATGGACCCTCTGAAATCTATTCATGTCCCTCTTGGGGATCTGTAGACCACATGCTATGAAGTCCTGTTCTATAGGGAAGGTAATAAATGATACTTTTTATTCTGATGTATGTAAATTTAGGAGAAATTCTGGATTAATGAAAACTCTGGGGTGCCTTTTGGACAAGTAATTTAATTTTTTCTAAATATCTCTCAGTTTTCTCATTAGCTTAAGTGGATATAAATACTTCCCATCTGTCACATAAAATTTTAGAATTAAGAGTAAGGACTTAGACGCATTTTGGATATGCTCAGATGAAGATGTTATGAACATATAGTGTTTGTATATATATACATATATATAAATTATATATTTGTGTCTGTCTGTCATCATCTCTCTGTCTCTTTCTGTCCCTGTCTCTTTTTCTCTCCCATCAAGAACTTCTGTCTGCTAGAATGAAGAATCATTATTTGTCTCTAGTAGTACTTTCATATGATGTAGATAGTATGAAAAAGGGGACAAAAACATATAAAAGTCCATCTGAAGGTTAATAAGTAGATTTATATTACTAACCTGTATGCAATACCTTTCCACCATAAACCAGTTTTGTTTTTTTTTTTTAACACTTTTCCCTTGTTTAATTTTTTTTTTTTTTTTGCTTGCACTGGATGCAATTAAGATTTTTGTGAGGAAACTGCAGGATCCTTTGTGTGCTTTCTGTTATAGCTTTTGATGGTTATATTTTAAATATGCCAACATTTTCCTTCCTAAATGAGAAAGTATATCAAATTTTTATATTTACATGTTTTTAAAAATAGAATATGATATTGACAAATCAGCATTTCTTTCTTATTTCTGAAGTTGTGAACTTTTTTTTTTTTGGTGGGAGGTCTAAATGTATAATTTCATCAATAAGGAGAAATTTTCCTGCAGAAACTCCCTCCATTGTTATAGATATTAATAGCTAGCATTTATAGTGCTTTAAGATTTACAAAGCCCTTTACATATATTATCATTTGATCTTCACAATAATCTCTGGAGAGAAGGGCCATCCCCTTTTTACAGAGGTGAAAACTGAGCCTGAGAGAGGTAAAATTAATTCTCCATGAGTAAAGCAAGACTATTGCAAAAGTGCCTACCATGTGCTAGGCCTACCATGTGCTTAGTGCCAGAGATACAAAGAAAGGCAGAAGAGAGTCCCTAGTCTCCAGTGGCAGTGGTTCACTAATAATGGATACAACATCCAGCCGCCAGATATATATATGTGAAAAATTAGAGATAATCAAGAGAGGGAAGATAGCATTAATAAGGATTAGGAGGATACTTCTTTAGAAGGTATGATTTTTGACTGGGATTTCAAGAAAACAAAAGCCTGGAGGGAGAATATTTCCTATATGAGGGACAGCCAGTGAAAATGTCTGAAGTTAGGAAATGAAGTGTCAGTGTCACTGGATTGCTGAGTATGAAGGGAAGAGTAAAGTGTAAAAAGAGGTTATGAAGGACTTTGAATGTCCAATAGAGGATTTTATATTTTATCTTAGTGGTGATAGGAAGACATTGGAGTTTTGATAAAGTATTGTCATGGTCAGTTCTGTGTAAGTTTAATTTGACAGTTGAGTGGAGGATACATTGTGTTTGCCAGGGAAAACTCGAGACAGGGAGAACAAACAAGAGGCTAGTGTAGTTGCCCAGTTGTGAGATGGTAAATAAAGGCCTATATCAGGCTGGTAGTCATGTTAAGGAGAGAAAGTGAGGTGTATGAGAGATATTAACAAAGGTTAACATGCCAAGCCTGTGATAGGGCTTGACTCTATTTTTTTTTTTAAAGCTTTTTATTTGCAAAACATATGTATGGGTAATTTTTCAACATTGACCCTTGCAAAGCTTTCCATTACAATTTTTTCCCTCCTAGTCCCCACCCCTCCCCTAGGTGGTAGGAAGTCCACTACATGTTAATTATGTAAAAATACTTGACAAATCGAATATATGTATACATATTTCCACACTTACCTTGCTGTGCAAGAAAAGTCGGATCTACAAGAAAAAAAATCTGAAAAGGGAAACATAATGCAAGCAAACATCAATAGAGAGCATGAAAATATTATGTTGTGGTCCACATTTCACATCCCTCTCTCTGGGTGAATATGGCTTTCTTCACTGAACAATTTGGAACCGGTTTGAAACATTTCATTGTTGAAGAGAGCTATGTCCATCAGAATTGATCATCATATAGTATTGTTGTTGCCGTGTATAATGATCTCCTGGTTCTGCTCATTTCACTCAGCATCAGTTCATGTAAGTCTCTCCAGGCCTCTCTGAAATCATCCTGCTGGTCGTTTCTTACAGAGCAATAATATTCCATAACATTCATATACCATAATTTATTCAGACACTCTCCAATTGATGGGCATCCTTTCAGTTTTCAGTTTCTAGCCACTACAAAAAGGGCTGCCACAAACATTTTTGCACATGTGGGTCCCTTTCCCTCCTTTAAAATCTCTTTGGGATATAGGCCCAGTTGAAACACTGCTGGGTCAAAGGGTATGCACAGTTTGATAACTTTTTGAGCATAGCTCCAAATTGCTCTCCAGAATGATTGGATCCTACAACCTGCCATTTTTGTTGAGAATGTTTTAGTTTTATTGAGTGGCTGTGCTCTCATTTTAGTTTTCTTGGTTTATCATCTTCAGTCAGATAAGTAGTTTTGTTTGCTATGAGCAACTTGATTTAGTAGAAAGAGCACTGGATTTGGAGTTAAAGAATCTGGGTTCAAATTATAGTTCTTCACTTTGAAAACTGCATGACCTTGTCAATGTTAGGCAAGTCATGTGATGACTCTGGGCTTCATTTCCCTCATGTATAAAATGAGGAGTTGGTCTGTATGACGTATAAAGTCATTGCCAGCCTAAATATAAAAGCATATGATTCTAAGTCTATTTCTCTTTTAATCCTCTTCTTTTTTTACTCTCTTTTTATGTCTGGCTTTGTTAGAATGATAGGATTTAGCAAACTGATGTCCCAAAGGGTTAAGTGAGTTCTTCAAAGTCACATAGCTAATTTGTGGCAGAGCTGGCATCAGAAATAAGATTTCCTGATTTTGTAGTCTTGTTTTACTGCCACATTTACTACCATGTTTCATGAATTTAATCCCTAAAATTTGTGACTTTAGTTTGTTTCAGCTTTGCCTCCATGGTATAAATTATTCAGTCTGCCATCTTGGACAAAGCTAATATTATGGGAAATCCTATGATTTCTTGTTATTTCTCCTCCTTTATTTCACAGTGCCATTTTGTGTGCATTAAGTAAAATAATAAATGTGTAAATAAGTTCTTTTGCAAAGTGTAAAAGTGATCGACTGTTGTGTGCTAGACTTTTATACTGCACTTTAAAAAGATTTCTTGATTAGTAGGATAAACAAGTTTATGATTAATGTCATGGTTTGTAATGTCATGGTTTGACTTTTAGATTTGAAAATTCCTGTCAGGAATACCCTGGTGATTAGAATGGCTTTCTCAAATAAAGTGTCAGCTTCTGGTTTGATTAGTCTCTTTTGTAACTTTTATACATTTAGACAGCCTTATGATCAAGAGTTGTTGATCAGTGAGTTAATACAGTACCTTGACTGCCTTACTAATTAATGGCCTTCTCTATTTTAGTAGCTGTAGGAAACAAAAGAAATCATACACATAATCTTTGTCCTGGTCCAGAAGTTCACATTTTACTTTAGAAAAAAGATGAACCTATTTGAAATAATCAACAAGATTGTAGATGATTTACAAAAAAATGTAAATCATCTAATATGTGGTAGAAATATGTGGTAGAAATTCTTTGTTGGAAGAACAATAGGTAGTGTTTCTATTTCTTTTTTCTGTGTGGCCTTAAAAAGCCAAACGATCTGCATTAAGAAAAAAATAAGTGAATTTTTCATCAGAGAGTGTTACTGGCTAAGAATGTGTTGATATGTATACCATTTCAACAGTTCTTTTGCCATTATTGGGACCATATTATAAAGATGCTATTTTCACCCAGTTTTTGAGGTAAACATTGAATATGCTGTTTTTAAAATGAGTATTTAAAACTCTTGTGAAGACCAAGTGTTCTTTTGTACTTCTATCCCCCACCATGCATTTTTATCATTATAGTTGCTTGTTCTGTGACCTTAATTTGTCAGATTGCATCTGTGTCCAGAGTTTTATACAACAAATAATTTTCTGTCCTTTGGACAAACATGAGAAAAAATGTTTTTGTCTGGCATGGCTGTCTGAATATTTTATTTCAACTCAAAAGCAGTTTTCACTGTCAAACTGCTTTTCACTCAGCACAATTTTAAAGTGTATATCAAAGATTCTGCTATCCTGCATCACATGAGCAGGTGAAAATGTGGTTTGTGAAAAGTGTGATGGCAATTCTGATTTTATAAAATAGTCATTCCCAGCTGTATTTCGCATGTGTTATAAATTTAGATAATGTATCTTGCAAGAAGAATGAGGCATTTAAGCAGGTGAGCAGATCCTTCTGGAAAAACTCATGAGGAGAAAGCTGAAAGGTAATGTGTGAGAGTGGGTGATGTGCAAAACCAAAGAAGTATGATTCATGGGCTCTTTATGTTTATCATCATCTAAACACAGTGCTTCTGGTCAAGATGTCTCAAAAATCTTATTTACATACATCAGTAAAATAAGAATGTGGTAAGTGTGAGACTCATTTCCAGCTGAACAGTTTGAGATTAACATGCACTGTTCGCCTGATCCTGTAGTGTAGTTCAGTCTGCATTTTTCTTTGACATTTAGGTTCTGGTCTCTTAATTATTTTTCCTCTCCCTCTTTTGTATCCCATCAGAGGTTATGAATTATCTTTCAGATGATCACAGGATGTGAGAAAGCTAGAAAGAATCATATAGTCTGACCTCATTTTGCAGATACTGTTTTAGTGAAAGAATATGACCTGCTGAAGGTCACAATAATTAGTGACAGAAGCAGGATTTGAATACAGGTTTACTTGTCCAACAAGCATTTAATTACATACTGTGTGTCAGCCTCTATGTCCTGGGAACATAAAAAAAAGCAAAAACTTGGTCCCTGCCTTATGGGAACTCGCATTCTAATAGGAGAGACCAAAAAAAAAGTATATTCAATTTATTTATAATGTATTTAAATGGAAGATAATCTCAGAGAGAGAGAAATAATCATAAGGAGAAAAGGCTTCTTTTAGTAGGTAATATTCGAGTTCTTGAATGAAGCAAGAGATACTAGGAGACTAAGAGAGGAAAGAGAGCATTCTAGGCCTGCAGACACAGAGTTGGAAGATGGAACATTTTATTTGAGGAACAGCAAGAAAGCCAGTTTTTTTTGGAGTAGAGTGCACTAATGGGAATAAAGTTTGGAAAAGTAGAAGGGACTTTAAATGCTAAATAAAAGGATTTTCTGTTTGATCCTGTATGCTTGTGGAAGTATGATCAGATTCGCTTTTTTAAAAATTTTTTTTATTAAAGCTTTTTATTTGTATAACATATGTATGGGTAGTTCCCCAACAATGATCTTTACAAAGCTTTCCATTACAAATTTTACCCCCAGTCCCCTCTCCTCCCCTAGATGGCAGGAAGTCCACTACATGTTAATAATGTTGAAATGCTTGAGAAGTTATGCAAGAAACATCCTATCTACAAGAAAAAAAAAAGAATCAGAGAAAGGCAACACAATGCAAGCAAATGTCAATAGAGATCATGAAAATGTTACGTTGTGGTCCATATTTCATTTCCCTCTCTCTGGGTATATATGGTTTTCTTCAGTGAACAATTGGAACTGGTTTGAGACAATTCTTTGTTGCAGAGAGCCTGTCCATCAGAATTTATCATCATGTAATACTGTTGTTGCTGTGTATGATGATCTCCTGGTTCTGCTCGTTTCACTCAGCATCAGTTCATGCAAGTCCCTCCAGGCCTCTCTGAAATCCTCCTGTTGGTCGTTTCTTACAGAGCAATAATATTCCATAACATTCATATACCATAATTTATTCAGCCACTCTCCAATTGATGGGCATCCCTTCAGTTTCCAGTTTCTAGCCACTACAAAAAGGGCTGCCACAAACATTCTTGCACAGGTGGGTCCCTTTCCCTCCTCGAAGATCTCTGTGGGATATAGGCCCAGTAGAAACACTGCTGGGTCAAAGGGTATGCACAGTTTGACAACTTTTTGAACATAGCTCCAAATTGCTCTCCAGAATGGTTGGATCCGTTCACAGTTCCACCAACAATGTATTAATGTCCCAGTTTTCCCACATCCCCTCCAGCATTCGTCGTTATCTTTTCCTGTCATTTTAGCCAATCTGACAGGTGTGTAGTGGTACCTCAGAGTTGTCTTAATTTGCATTTCTCTGATCAATAGTGATTTGGAGCAACTTTTCATATGACTAGAGATGGTTTTAATTTCATCATCTGAAAATTGTCTGTTCATATCCCTTGACCACTTATCTATTGAAGAGTGGCTTGAATTCTTATATATATGAGACAATTCTCTATAAATTTTAGAAATGAGGCCTTTATCAGAACCATTAAATGTAAAGATGATTTCCCAATTTGATGCTTCCCTCCTAATCTTGTCTGCATTTGTTTTGTTTGTACAGAAACTTTTTAACTTAATATAATCAAAATTATCCATCTGGTGTTCAATTAGGAGTTCCAGGTCTTCTTTGGACATAAATTTATTCCATCTCCACAGGTCTGAGAGATAAACTATATTACGTTCCTCTAACTTGCTTACAAAGTCCCTCTTTATATCTAGATCATGAACCCATTTAGATCTTATCTTGGTATGTGGTGTTAGGTATGGGTCAAGCCCTAATTTCTTCCACACTACTTTCCAATTTTCCCAGCAGTTTTTGCCGAATAGTGAGTATTTATCCCAAAAGCTGGGGTTTTGGGGTTTATCGAATACTAGATTGTTAAGGTTATTGCCTAGATAGTCCAGATATCCTATCCTGTGCCACTGATCGACTGCTCTATTTCTTATCCAGTACCAAATGGTTTTGATGACCGCTGCTTTATAATATAGTTTTAGATCTGGTACAGCAAGGCCACCTTCATCTGCCTTTTTTTTCATTAATCCCCTTGAAATCCTTGAGCTTTTGTTCTTCCAAATGAACTTTGCTACTATTTTTTCTAGATCTATAAAATAATTTCTTGGGAGTTTGATTGGTATGGCACTAAATAAGTAGATTAGTTTGGGTAGTATTGTCATTTTTATTATGTTCGCTCTGCCTACCCATGAGCACTTAATGTTTTTCCAATTGATTAGGTCTGATTTTATTTGTGTGGAAAGTGTTTTGTAATTTAGTTCGCATAGTTTCTGACTTTTCCTTGGCAGATAGATTCCCAAATATTTTATCCTATCATCTGCTATTTGGAATGGAATTTCTTTTTGTATCTCTTGCTGCTGAACTTTGTTGGTAATATATAAAAATGCTGATGATTTATGGGGATTAATTTTGAATCCTGCCACTTTGCTGAAGTTGTGAATTGTTTCTAGTAGTTTTTTAGTTGAGTCTCTAGGGTTCTCTAAGTATACCATCATGTCATCTGCAAAGAGTGATAATTTGGTTTCTTCATTACTTACTCTGATTCCTTTTATCTCTTTTTCTTCTCTTATTGCTAAAGCTAACATTTCTAATACAAGATTAAATAGTAATGGTGACAGTGGGCAGCCTTGTTTCACTCCTGATCTGATTGGGAATGGTTTTAGTTTGTCTCCATTACATATGATGCTTGCTGATGGTTTTAAATAGATGCTACTAATCATTTTAAGGAAAAGCCCATTTATTCCTATACTCTCTAGTGTTTTTAATAGGAAAGGCTGTTGGATTTTATCAAAGGCTTTTTCTGCATCTATGGAGATAATCATATGGTTTTTGTTAATTTTGTTAATTTGTTAATTAATTATGCTGATAGTTTTCCTAATATTGAACCAGCCCTGCATCCCTGGTATAAATCCTACTTGGTCATAGTGTACTATCCTGGGAATGACTTTCTGTAATCTCATTGCTAATATCTTATTTTTGCATCAATATTCATTAGGGAAATTGGTGTATAGTTTTCTTTCTCTGTTTTCACCCTACCTGGTTTAGCTATCAGCACCATATCGGTCTCATAGAAGGATTCTGGCAGTATACCTTCTGTCCCTATTTTCTCAAATAGTTTGTGTAGTATTGGAATTAATTGTTATTTGAATGCTTGGTAGAATTCACATGTAAATCCATCTGACCCTGGATATTTTTTCTTAGGGAGTTGGTTAATAGCTTGTTCTATTTCTTTTTCTGATATGGGGCTATTTAAATAATCTATATCCTCTTCTGTTAACCTGGGCAATCTATATTTTTGTAGATATTCCTCCATTTCATTTAGATTATCAAACTTACTGGCATAAAGTTGGGCAAAGTAACTCCTAATTATTGCTCTAATTTCCTCTTCATTGGAAGAAAGTTCTCCCTTATCATTCTTGAGACTAACAATGTGATTTTCCTCTTTCCTTTTCCTTTTCAAATTAACTAAAGGCTTATCTATTTTGTTAGTTTTTTCATAGAACCAACTCTTAGTTTTATTTATTATTTCAATAGTTTTCTTATTTTCAATTTTATTAATTTCTCCTTTTACTTTTAGAATTTCCAATTTGGTATTTAATTGAGGTTTTTTAATTTGTTCTTTTTCTAGTTTTTTTTAATAATAAGCCCAATTCGTTGATCTTTTCTTTCTCTATTTTATGCAAGTAAGCATCTAGAGATATAAAATTGCCCCTTATAATCGCTTTAGCCGTATCCCACAAATTTTGGTATGTTGTCTCCTTATTGTCTTTCTCCTGGATGAAATTATTGATTGTGTCTATAATTTGTTCTTTCACCCATTCATTCTTCAGGATTCAGATAAATAATCTAATTTAATTTCCAATTAACTTTTGGTCTATTTTCTCCTGGCCTCATATTGCATGTGATTTTTATTGCATCATGATCTGAAAAGGATGCATTTACTATTTCTGCCTTTCTGCATTTGATTTTGAAGTTTTTATGCCCTAACATATGGTCAATTTTTGTATAGGTTCCATGGACTGCTGAGAAAAAAGTAAACTCCCTGTTGTCTCCATTCAACTTTCTCCATAGATCTATGGCACCTAACTTTTCTAACAATTGGTTTATCTCCCTAGTTTCTTTCTTGTTTATTTTGTAGTTTGATTTATCTAATTCTGAGAGAGCAAGGTTGAGATCCCCCACTAGTATAGTTTGGCTGTCTATTTCTTCTTGCATCTCTCTTAATTTCTCCCCTAGGAATTTGTGTGCTATTGCACTTGGTGCATATATATTTAGTATAGATATTGCTACATTATCTATGGTACCCTTTAATAAAATATAGTTTCCTTCCTTATCTCTTTTGATTAGATCTATCTTGGCTTTTACTTGATCTGAGATAAGGATTGCTACCCCTGCTTTTTTTTGTTTACCTGAAGCATAATATTTTGTGCTCCAGCCTTTTACCTTCATCCTATATGTGTCACTATGTTTTAGATGTGTTTCTTGTAGACAACATACTGTGGTTTTTAATCCAGTCTGATATCTGCTTCTCCTTTATGGGAGAGTTCATCCCATTCACATTCACAGTTAGAATAACTAATTCTTTATTTCCTGCCATCTTATTTACCCAAGTTATGTTTTCCCCTTTCCTTTCCCCTTTCTCCCTTCCCCCCTCCTCAGTACTTTGCTTTTGATGACCCCCTCCCCCAAACAATACTTTACCCTTTAGATCCCCTCCCCCTGTTTTTACTCCTTTCCCCTGATTCTTCTATTTTCCCTTCTATTTGTCCCTTACTTTTCCTCCTTTCCCTCCCACTTCCCTCTAGCAACAGACAAGTTTCTATGTGAAATCAAATGTATGATATACACTTTTAGAGCTCAACCTGATGAGAGTAGGATTTACACAATGCTCATCTCCCTCCCCTCTTTCTCTCAATTATATTAGGTTTTCTTTGCCTCTTCAAGTGATTTTACCTTGTTTTTACCTCCTTTTTTTTTAGATCTTATTTTACCACTTTTTCCCTCTTTTCCCCTGTATGACAACCTTTCTCCCTCTAGTTCTCTTTTTCATATTATCAAAGTAATATCTAGTTAATTATACCCCCAACCTTTAAGTATCCCCATAGTAGAAATAAAGTTCTCAAGAGTCCTTTCCTTTTTACCTTTTTATGCATCTCTTGAGTTCTCTGTTTGGGTGTCGAATCTTTTGTTCAGATCCGGTCTTTTCATTAGAAATAGGTGAAATTCACCTATATCATTGAATGACCATCTTCTTCCCTGGAGGATAATGCTCATTCTAGCTGGATAGCTTATTCTTGGTTGTAATCCAAGTTCCTTTGCCCTTCGGAATATATGGTTCCAGGCCCTTCGATCCTTCAGTGTGGAGGCTGACAGATCCTGTGTGATTCTAATTATTGATCCTTGGTATTTGAATTTTTTCTTTCTAGCTGCTAGCAGAATCTGTTCCTTGGTGCTATAGTCCTGAAATTGAGCCACGATATTCCTTGGGGTCTTAATTTTGGGGTCTCTTTCAGGAGGTGATCGGTGAATTCTTTCAATGGTGATTTTGCCCTTTGATTCTACAATCTCAGGGCAGTTTTCTTTCAGGATTTCCTGGAAGATAGTGTTTAGATTCTTTTTTTCATCATGGCTTTCAGGAAGTCCAATAATCCTTAGATTGTCTCTCCTAGATCTATTTTCCAAGTCAGTTGTTTTTCCTAGGAGATATTTCATATTTTCTTCTAATTTTTCATTTTTTTGTTTTTGTTTGACTGATTCTTCAAGTCTTAGTGAGTCATTCCCTTGCATTCGTTCAATTCTTATTTTTAAAGTGTTGTTTTCTTCAGTTACCTTTTTAAGCTCCTTTTGTAACTGGCCAATTTGTTCATTGCACTCTTTTTCCACTTCACTAATTTTATTTTTCAATAAATTGGTGTCTTTTTCATATCTCTTTTGCAGGGCATCATATTGCACTGATTTCAGTTTATTTTCACATTTATCCTCCAGCTCTCTTTTGAGGTTCTTTATGCAGTCTTCCAGAAAGGCCTTTTGAAGAGGGGACTAGTGATGGTCCTGGCTGATTTTCTCTGGATTTTTGTCTAAAGGAACCTCTGGATCTGGGGTGATCATCTCTTCATTTTCTTTATAAAAGCTGTCTATGGTGAGAGCTCTCTTTTGCTTCTTCATTTTTTTTTTTTTTAGACAGCGTGGATATCTCTTTAAGGTAGGGAAAAAAAAAAAACGGTGGCTGCAAAAAGCTTTGCCCTGGGGCACTTCGGCGAGTTGACTTAAGGTGCTGGGCAGGTGGGGGCTAGGACTAAGTCCGAATTACTCCATAAACAGGGCAAGTCTGCCAGAACACCTGCCCCCAATCAGGGCAGAGTGACCCGAGTGCCTCAGATAAACTCCAGGTGTTTGGAATTTGGAGTTTGGAGTTTGGAATTTCTGCCAAGATGAGCTGAGCTGAGTCCCACTCTCACTTCCGGCCTACACAGGAGTCGTCTATTTATCTCTCTGTCCGAGTCCAACTAACCTGATATGAAGTTCTCCAGAGAGCCGTGCCCAAATATTTCTGAGTTCGTTGACTTGAAGATCAGTTCAGAGGCTGATTTTATTGTTGATTTGAGAGAAGATCGGAGGAGAGGCAGAAAGTCACCTTTTCACTCCACCATCTTGGCTCCGCCCTACTAGGCAGATTTGCTTTTGAAGCACACTTTGATAGCTTAGTGAAGAATGGATTGAAGTGGGGAGATATTTGAAACAAGGAGAACAGGTATCAAGTTATTATAGTCTAGGAGTACTACAGTGACCTGTACTATAGTGTAGAAATAGTACAGGCAGTAGTCTAGGAATGAGGTGAGGACGGCCTGCCCTAGGCGGGTGATTATGTGTTCATTGCGAAGAAGATACACACATGGAGAGAAATAATACAAGTAGAAAATGACAAACTTTGGCAACAGATTACATATATGGAGTGATTGAGTCAAGGATAACACTGAGGTTTAGCTTGCCAGCTAAGATAGTGGTACCTGGAGCATTAGACCTTTTACTTATCTTTCTTTACTTTGTGATCCTGCCAAACCCCGTCCTTCTTGTTGTTCCTACCGCATGGTACTACTTCTCTCACCTCTGTGCTTAAAATTGTCATTTCCATATTTTAAATTCCTTCTCTTTCTTCAAGACTTCCAATGTCACCTTATATATCAAGATTTTTAAAAAATCATTCTAGCTGATAGTGCTCTCCCTTCCAATATATTTGTTTTTCTTTTGAGTTTATTGTATACAAACATATTAACCCTTCTTCCTCTCCTACTCCTGAATAAGCTTCTTGAGGGCTGGGGTTCTATTCTTTATTTGTTACTTTACTACAATGTCTAGCACACAGAAGCTTAATCAATGTTTATTGATTGATACAGAGCAGAAGTGGGCATTTGATGGTATGAAATCTTTTACCCTCCTTGAGGTGCAACGATGCATTGCAAAGATTTTTAAATCCCTAAACCTGTTTAGCTTTCCCTTGCTTGCTTCGGTTTCTACAGTCAGTAAATTCTTTTTCACTGAAGGAAGAGATGAAGTTTGATCTGTTGAATGTGCTAATTTTCTTCCTGTGTTTCTAGTGGGTTTGAGGATGCTGTATTCTTTTATTTATTTAATTTTTAATTGAAGCTTTTTATTTTCAAAACATATGCAAAGATAATTTTTCAACATTGACCCTTGCAAAACCTTGTGTTCTAATTCCTGCCTTTCCCCCTACCCTCTCTCCTAGATGGCAAGTAACCTAATATATGTTAAACATGGTAAAAGTATATGTAAATTCAATACAGGCACACATATTTATACAATTATTTTGCTGCACAAGAAGAATCAGATCAAAAAGGAAGAAAATGAGAAAGAAAATAAAATTCAATTTTCAAAAAGAAGTGAAAATACTGTGTGTTGTGATCCACACTCAGTTCCATTTAAGTACCTATTGTGTTTCAGGCACAGTTCTGGGAATGCAAAGAAAGAGGGATGAAAAAAGAAAATTAAAAACAACCTTGTTATACTGCATAGATTTTCCCTCTTATTTGAGGGAGAATCTCTATAGAACCTAAAAATTTATTCAATTATTATTTAGACAGAAAAGTTTGTCTGCTTTCTGGATCACAAAAGTAAATTACCGCAAAATAACCACCTAATTTCAAAGTTCTCAATTAGAGATTCTTCTAAACAGGTATAACAGTCTGAAATGACTATGAACTAGAAAGTGGTTTATAAGTTTAAAAGAATCTAAATGTTTTCACCAAAATTGGCAGCTTTTTGAGAAACAATATCAAAAAGCTTTCAAAAGCAAAGGATATGCTATTTCCTAGATTTTTAGCAAAATACAGTTTGAGTTCTTATGACAAAGCTTAAAGAGATTTGTTATTTTTTTCCACATTCCCCTCTCTCTCCTACAGTCTTTTCAATTTGCATTCTATTTTCTATAATTATATCATCAGGGAAATGTGGGAGAAATTTGACTACTCTGAGTGTATTTAGAAACAATTAGAATGTTACCAGCATCGATACTATTAATGGGCATAAAACATTAATAATTTAGGCATCACTTCAATAATGTGAATATTCCTTCTACTGATATAGATTGCTACCCCCTATGTTTTAGTAGAGGGTCTTCAAAATAGAATTCTGGACTTAGGATGACTTCACTTTGAATTCTGTCTCTGCTACTAGCTTTGTGACCTTGGAAAAGTCATTAAATCCCTCAGTTTCATTTTTCTCATCTCTACAATAAATACCAATACTGTTTACCTTGCATAGTAATTATGAAACTCAAATGTGATAATATATGTAAAGTTCTTTGTAAAACTTAATTTTTTTCTTTTTAAAATTTGCTTTTAATTCAGAAAACAAAGCAAGCATTTCCATAAGACAGTACAATAAAAAGATGATTACATATGAAATTGCACATTTACAGTTCCATGTACAACTTGCTATTCCCTCTAAATATCCAGAAAGGTTATCATGTAAATTTCTTTTTTTTTCTCTTTATTTTTTTCCCTGCCTCCCCCAGGTCATATCTGCCCTAAAGATGGCTATCATTATACACAAATAGGTACATATTTGTAAAATTATTCTATGCAAACTTCAAATTATCAGTTCTTTCTCTGGATACAGATAGAATTTTTCTTCATATGTTCTATACATTTTATATGTCCATACATTTTTAATTCATGTAGTATGCTTTTTAAAATTAATTTTAAAACATTCATCACTAGGTGGCTAACTTTCTGGTGCTGAGCCTCTTTAAACTTTTTTGAACAAATGACATATAGTATAATGTTGTGCTTGTATTCAGATCCTTTGTAGATTGGCCAGGTCCTTCCAGAAATAATGTTCCTTTGGCCCAATAGATGAAGATGGGTAAAATGGAAAGAATATTGGATTTGTAGCCAGGAGATCTAGATAATGTGATATCCTATTTAAGTAAACTTGGACAAGTCATCTTGATGGAAAATGAAGATATTGGATTAAATGGTCTGTATGTTTCCTTCACCTCTAAGTCTATTGTAGATCTTATAGCCAGAACAACCTCTCTTTTATCCTATGATTAGGCATTAGAGTAAGACTGGTGGAAATAGTATCTGCTGAGAAAGGATACTTACCCATCAAATTAATTTGCTGCCTCATATGTGAGAAAAGCCCTTTTAACAAATATATGAAAATATTTTTCAGAACTTGTTGTGTTATCGTGGGATTGCCACCCTATATTTTTTTTAATTACCTTCAAAATAAAGTTGTGTTGGAAAGAGCAGTATATTTGAAATTAGGGAAACCTGGGTCTCAGTCTTGGCTCTGCAGCTAACTATCTCCGCGATCCTGTGCCAATCACTTTAACTCTTTATATTTACCTTTCTTTACCTGTGAAATCTAAATAATAATATCTACTACATAGAGGATTATATTCTGAAGCACTTTGTAAACTTTAAAGTCACTGTCTGAAGGTAAACTATTTTTATCATCTTCAGCTATTAACTTTCTCAGGATACTAGGGAATAACTTCTTCAAGAGACATATTTAGCTACATTGTAGTAGTAGCATAAAAACCAGTGTCTTGGGAAACCCAGATTTTTCTGAATATAACTAACACAGGCTTTCTTTCTTTTTTTTTCTCAGTAGTGTTTTATTTTTTAATTACATGTAAAGATAGTTTTCAACATTCATTTTTTAAAGATTTTGAGTTCCAATTTTTTCTCTATTCCTCTCTTACCTCCCCACCCACCAGACAGTAAGCAACTTGATCATACGTTCTACATATACAATCATTTTAAACATATTTCCAAAATAGTCATGTTGTAAGAAAAAAATCAGACCAAAAGAGATAAACCACAAAAAAGAAAAAGTAAACAATAACAAAGGTGAAAATAGTTATGTTTTGATCCACATTGTCTCCATAGTTCTCTCCATAGATGTGGATGACATTTTCCATCCCAATTCTGTTGGAATTGTCTTAGATCACTGTGTTGCTGAGAAGAGGTAGATCTGTCATAGTGTTCTCCTGGTTATGCTGACTTCACTCAGCATCAATTTATATAAGTCTTGCTAGGCTTTTCTGAAATCACCCTGCTTATAATTTTTTATGGAATGATAATATTCTATTACATTCATATACTATAATTTATTTTTCAAAAAATTTTATTTTATTTTTTGCATCACCTAATCCCTCATCCCAGTGTCTCACAGTGAAACGAATTTGTTTAGAAGAAAAAATTTAAAAAGAGCAATAAAAATTCAGCAAAATATATCAATTTATTGAAAAAAATATGATATCTATACTGTTTCATAGAACATATAGTACCCTACCCTTGTAAAGAAGTTGGGAAAGGCATATCGCTTTTTTGGGGACCAAGCTTGGACATTATAATAGTTCTGTGACATTCCATTGGTGTCATTACTGTTGTTCTTTATGTTAATAGTATTGTAGTGATTATGTATTTTGTTTTCCCCATCCTACTTCAGTTTATATCACTTCATATAAGTCTTTTCATGCTTTTCTGTATTGATATATTTATTTACGATATAGTCATATTTCATGGCATTCATGTACTGCAGTTTTGTTTACCTTTTCCTCAATTAATGTATATCCACCTTATTGCCATTTGTTCCTGCTGCCATAAAAAGCTGTTATAAATATATTAGTATATATAGACTTTATTTTATTCCCTTTACTTCCTTGGCATATACCATAATTGATGGGTATCCATTCAATTTCCAATTCCTTCCTACCACAGAAAGAGCTAGCACAGTCTTCCAGTGGGACCATGGAACAAATTCACCCTTCTGATGCTTCTGTTTTTCTTGTTGTTGTTGTTGTTTGTTTTGTTTAGGTGAGTTAGGTGGAGTTAACTTGCCCAGAGTCACAAGTCAGTAAAGTTTTAAGTGTCTGAGGCCATATTTGAACTCAGGACTGGTGCTTTATCCACTGCACTATCTAACTGCCCCAATTCATTCTTCAGGACTTAAGTTTTTATTTTTTTATTTATTTTTTAATTAAATCTTTTTATTTGCAAAACATATGTATAGGTAATTCTTCAACATTGCCCCTTACAAAGCTTTCTGTTACAGATTTTTCCCCCCTACTCCCCATCCCTCCCCTAGATGGCAGGAAATCCACTACATGTTAATTATGTTAGAATACTTGACAAATCGAATAGATGTATACATATTTCCACACTTATCATTGTTGTGCAAGAAAAATCATATCTACAAGAAAAAAATCAGAGAAAGGAAACACAGTGCAAGCAAACATCAATAGAGAGCATGAAAATGTTATGTTGTGGTCCACATTTCATATCCCTCTCTCTGGGTGTATATTGCTTTCTTCACTGAACAATTGGAACTGGTTTGAAACATTTCATTGTTGAAGAGAGCCACGTCCATCAGAATTGATCATCATATAGTCTTGTTGTTGCTGTGTATAATGATCTCCTGGTTCTGCTCATTTCACTCAGCATCAGTTCATGTAAGTCTCTCCAGGTATCTCTGAAATCGTCCTGCTGGTCATTTCTTACAGAACAATAATATTCCATAACATTCATATACCTTAATTTATTCAGCCATTCTCCAATTGATAGGCATCCATTCAGTTTCCATTTCTAGCCACTACAAAAAGGGCTGTCAAAAACATTCTTGTACATGTGAGGACCTCAGTTTTTTTAATGTGTATATTGAGAGATTTTGGACTAGACATTTTCTAAAGTCCTTTCTCACTCAGTGAGTCCCAAAGTTCTTTCCTCTGCAATGTCACTATTAAACAATAACAACTCTATTTTTCCCTATTATTTTGGACAAAGTCTAGTTTTACATCTGTAACGTCAAAGCACTTCTGAAAATAGACCAAAATTGTTAATTGTTAAATTTTAGATTTAAGATGGAATTTTGTTAGTAAATGTTTTGAAACATAATTTTTCTTAAATTCAGAGATTTGTTGATAATAGAGAAGCATGATTTTCTTGTAGGGTATTAAATTGTAACTCATTTGATTTCAGAACTAATGTCTTCCCCTCAAAAAACCCTGCTGCGATTTTTTCTCCTTTTCTGTTTGATCAGTTAGATATTATTTGTGTTTATTGTTTATATGCTATTTCTGTGACATTGCACTTCGCTTGGTACATTTTGATATAGGTAGCAAAAACACAGAATGCTGAGTATACTTCTTATTTTTAAACTCTGAGAGATTAAGGTTTCTGAGTTTTTGTTATTTACTTTAAGCTTAAGTAACTAGTAACATTTTTGTTAACTTCAGAGATAAAATAGAAGCTTCTTATTAGAGAAATAACAATCCAGTAGTTATGTACCTACAGGTATATATACTCAGTATATAGAAAACATAATTTCTGATCTGTAATCATGTAGGGGATGAAGTGGGGAATAGAAGTGGACATATTCTAATTTAGCAACAATTGCCCTAGGCTCCTAATATTAATAACTCATATATATTGAGCAAGAGATTCTAAATCTTCATATAAGCATAATAGAATGAGCTTAGATTTAGAAAAAGAGAATCTGGATTGGAATTCCAGTTCCTTTATTTCAATACAATTCACTAAACATTTACTAAATAGCTGCTATTCTGATGGTATGGTATTGAAAGAAAAAAAATTGAAATTGTCTCTGTTCTCAAGGTACTTGTATTCTCCTAGAAGGAGGAAAACTTTTATTAAATGTTGACTATGTGCCACTCACTGTGCTAAAAGTGTTTTTCAAAGATAGCTCATTTTATCCTGTCCACTGAGGTGCTATTATGATCCTTATTTACAGTTCAGAAAACTAAGCCAGATAGAAGTTAAGTGACATTCCCAGATGCATAGCTAGTAAGTGACATACACAGATACATAGCAGATACATAGCTACATTTGCACTCAGGACTTTCTTACTTCAGACTTAGCCAGTGGCTTGTCTACTAAATATTAAGTCCTTTAAAGTGATAGAGAAGACACTAATAAATTGAGAGAGAAAGGTATTAGGAAAGTTCCTGTGTAGCGAGTGAATAAGGAGAGAATACATTCCAGAGGATCATTTAACTGTGCAAAGGAATGACATATATGTGTGTGAAATGTTTTTGTTTTTGTTTTGCTATATATGAAGTGAAATGTGAACTAAAGTAGATAGAATCTATATTGTAGAAGAGCTTTAATACAAGACTGAATATTTTGTAGTGAACCACTGAAGATTTTTAAAAAATAATATCTCTTATTCACTGAAGATTTTTGATCAGGAAAGTGATAAGGTGCAAACTGTGTTTTAGGAAGATTTATTTGGCAGCTTCTTTTCCCTCCTTAGCATAATTCTGCCATACCCCTATCCCTCAAAAGCTGTGGACCTTCTACTTTACTAAGAAGATAAAGGCCTTTGACCTTGAAGTTCCTCTTTTCTCCTCCTCTTTGTTTCAGAATACCCTGGCATCATTCTCCATTATATTTTTTCCTCTAATTGCTGATGAAAAGCTAGATATTCTTTCTCCATGTTAAAGCTAACCATTTTACTTATGTCCTTGATACCAAAAGGAAACCATCTTTTCTATCCTCTCCAATGGCCTGCTCCCATTCCCTTTCCTCAATTTTCAGTCTCTCTGTTTCTACCATTTTCTTCTCTGCTGCTTACAAACTCCTAATCTCTGCAATTCTTGAGGTGGGGGTAGGGATAACACCTTGGCTACATTCTGCTATCCCCTTTGGTGATCATCAAGTGTCTCTGATCCCTTTCTCAACCAAACTCACTTGGAAAAAGCTTATTGCCTCTACTTGATCTCTCTCTCTCTTTTGAAACTTTGATCTGCCTTATAGTTTTATCTTTTAATGAAAACTTCTTTTCCCAAAGTTATCAGTAATCTCTTAATAACCAAATCTGATAGCTTTTTCCTTTAATCCTTATCCTTCTCAAATTCTCTGTGGTATTTGACATAGCTGACCATCTTTTCCTCGGATATGCTCTCCTTTTTGGGGTTTTGTTCTCTCTTGGCTTTCATTCTATCTACTGACTGCTCCTCAATGTCTTTGGATCATCATCCTTATTCCACTCCTTAAGTGTTAATGTACTCCAAGTACATGGCTCCCTTGATAGAATGAGGCAGGTGGACAGCAGGGCAGCTGTAAGGATAAGATGATATGGAATATATTAAGACTTTTTTTGATAATTGTAAGGTACAATATTTGCACAAACTTTATTACTGATAGTTTCTTTTAAAAATGGAAGCTATTTTCTAACTACAGCTTGGGAAGATGTGATTAAAAATTTGAAATTGGTTTTTTCATTGTATGTTTTGGTCTTTATTTTAAAAATTGTAGTTCTAGCAGTTTTAATTTTGAGATGTTTATGATTTAAATCATTTGTAGATATTTCTATAAAACCCATCTTCCTTTTTTCTCTGTTCTGCCTACCCTCTCTTTTATCCTATCAGACCACATGATTTATGCATGTAGTAATTACATCAAAGAGTAACTTATTTTGATTAAATAATGAGAACATTCATGAGATTTAAAGAATAAAAGTGATTTTACATATATTTGGTCAAGGTGATAGATATCTATTTTTCACTGGGAAAAGCAAGTGGTGTAAAGATTTTCCCCAGGGTTTGTCCTCATGCATTTGTCCTCATGACAACACTTACAATATTTTTTACATTTTGTGATTCATATCATTGTACTTGTGTGAAAAATTTGCTGTTATAATAATTAGTAATTGTGATTCTAAAAAGAGCATTCTCTCTGGAGAAACAGTTTGGAAAGAGATAAAATATTTTCCTGAGAATATAATTTCCTACTACTTTTAAAATATTCATATATTGTTTTTCTTTTTCTAAAGTTGTGCCAAACCTTTGGAACATTGATGGAGAAGTTACACTCCCTGAGCAAAAACCTGTAGAAGTCAGTGAGGAACTAGCAAGCTCCTATGAAAGAAAGCTCATAGAGGTAAGACTGTTTTGTAGGTATAAGAGTCTTCAGCACAAATAGACTTGTGTCTGCATCTTTTATTGTTGTTTTAATGTATTTTTTATTGCTGTCTTGTGTAATTTTATTAATGGGTTGATTGAAACAACAAGTTGTTTAAACATGCCAAGTATTGATTAAGTTCTATGTATTAGAAAGGTAAAAGAATTGAAAACTTTTAATTTTAAATGACATGGCTGTTAAAATAATCTTAAACATTTAAATTATTTGTATATGATCATTATTAATCTGGGTTGGGGAGAGGGGTATGTGAAGACTCTCTACCCTAAATGTTTGAATTTAAATACACTTAAACTTTTATGAATTTAAGTCCAATCAATCATGAACCCAGAGGTATATCACATGTCCTTTTCCCCAAGGGGTGTGGGAGAAGCAAAGCCACCTTGGGGTTGTATTACTTGCTGAGAAGCAACAATGAAAAATGTTGTGAAAAAAAGATCCAAAGTCTTAAAGATTATGTTTAATCAAAAAGCTGCCTTTTTCTCATGAAAACCAAGAAACATGGGAGAAAATTCAGAAGAGAGAAGTAAAGATGGAGGAAAGAGAAAAAAGGATGAGAAAAGAAAGTGACAGAGATCAGAAGTGATGGCAACATTTATTAGAAGCATTGTTAGGGGCATCAGGGAACTGAGTGTCTAGTGATCATGGAACAGGAGTAGAAGGTAAACGAGTTCTTCTGTTTGGACAGTAGCTATCTATTATCTACTCATTAGTCATACCAGAAGACAAAATTCTGTACATCTATTGTTTTTGTATTTGTTTAGATGTTTGTAGGGAGGCAAACCTTCTGTATTTTTGTCTTCTTGAGTAGACCATTATATCAATTGAGTTCATCCAAATATTGGTTGGCTCTCAGGTGGCAGCTCTTGACAGTGAGATGGAAATGATTTGTAACTCTTCTAGGGAGTGTCTGATAGCCGATGTTGTATGGTACAGAGAACTCTGAAATTGGAGTCAGGATATTTCATATCTCTGTCCCAACTCAACCACTTATTATCATTATAATGTTTGGTAGGGCCCTTAATTCTTTAGAGCCTCTTTATGCCTATCCATTATATGGGAATAATGATGCTATGAGGCTTGTGTGAGATATGATGTATTTATAGTACTTGGTAGCCCTAAGGCTTTTCATAAATAATTATTTTATTTTCATCACTATTGTAAATTTTAAAATAGGACCATATTAGCCTAAATTAATATTTAATTTGCAGAACTATGTAATGAAAAATTTTTAGTAGGTGGTTCTGAGTCTGTGCAGCTTGCCTACTGTCCCTCCCCCAACACCAGAGCAACAGCATTCATTCTTCACCTTAGCACCCCATTTATGCAAGATACATTTGGTTTAGGCCATTTCTGCCTAATTTTTGTATATTGACTGCCATTTTTATTTTAAAGGTAATGAGGCTAAAACTATGGGCTTTAATATATTTGCATAGGTGGGTCAATAAATGGGAAAATAATACAATTTTGTAATTATGCTGAGGTTTTCTAGCCTTTAGATATGGCTTTATATGATGTACATTACAACTTTCCAGTACAGGTGAAAGGAGCTGGCTATTTATTATCTCTCCGTAGCTTGTTTTCGTATCTTTTTTTTTTCTTTGTGTGTACATCAGCAGTCAGGGAAAATATATTTGAATGGGCATCATTTTTATAGATATTTTTATATAGGAAAAAAACCTGCTTTGGGGCTGGGACTGGTAATCAAGTAGTGAGCATGGTAGATCAATAGGGCATAAATTTTAAACTTCAGTTACATATTAGGAATTCAGTGGCTTCTGACGTTATTTCCTTCTTGCTTGAGATTTTGAAAGGAGACATGATTTTGGTTTTACTACAGCATAATATCCCATTGTTAATGCTGGTATGTGTAGGGATACCAGTACTATTAAAGGCCTTATTTTTGATGGTGTGTCTGGACTAAGAATCTGAATTTCTTGAGAAAGAATAGATGAATGCCCTCAGAGTGACACTTGGGAAATGATCTAGTTCCCTTTTTTTAGGAGATAGATAAAAATACTTATAATTATAGTGACTGGGATTCAGCTTTTCAGACTTGCACTATTTTGGGCCCTTTTCATAATTGCTTTTCTCTTTGAGGCAGAAAGTAGTGTCTATCAAAGCCACTTCTGTGTTCCTAGGAACAGTTACCTTGGAGTTTATGATAGAGAAGGGATTGTAGGATAGAACATAAAAATCACAGTCTCCTCTGGGTGGAGCTCAACTCTTTTTAAAAAATTTTTTTATTGGATAATTGCTTTGGAGCTCAACTCTAAAGGCATACTTGGGGAATGTATGAAATGGCTAAATCTAGGAAGTGAGATGATTGAATTGGACTTGGGTCGAGAATGGATAGTATATTCCGTGTCAGTGAAAAATTATTGTGATAAATTTTTGCTGCTAAACTAATAGAAATATCCTCCCAGAAGTGAGAAGGATCAATTGAAAGGCCAGAAGCAGAATTCATGGAGAAGCAGGACAAAAGAAAATTAGAGGATGTTATGAAATTAGGGGAAGTAAATAGAATCAATATTGAGCTTTTATAGCCTTATTATAATCTGCCAGGTTTTGTACAAAGGACTGAGGACATAAGAGAAAAGCAGAAACAGTTCCTTCCTTCAAAGAGCTTACTTTCTAAAGTAGAATATAAGAAAAGTACACAGAAAATAGAAGAAAATCCCCTTGAGAGGGATTGGCATTAGCAGCATCAAGTCAGGGAAGAGAACAGGAGAGGGTCCATGCAGAAGGTGGCCCATGCTCTGACCTTAATAAAGAGCTGGGATTCTAAGAGTTAAAGGTTGGAAGAGAGTTAGCCATGGGGATCTGCCAAGACAAACGCCTATATAGGTCGTTATGTATTAGGAACAACAAGCAGGCCAGTATGGCTGGATTATAGGGAATCAGTACAAAAGAAGACTGGAAGGGGGGTGATGGAATGGCAGGGGAAGTGATGAGAATCTGCCACCAGAGAGATGAGTGGGTTGGACAAGACAAGAAGATGTCTATGAAAAAAAGTTATAGAGAAAGAAATGTATATATCTCTAAGGGGCATATTCTTTATTGCCCTCACTCCTTGAGTTATAAAGTTAGAAGAAACCTCATAGGTCACCAAATTCAGCCCCTTCCAGAATCAAGTTTCTATTCTATACCATCCATGAAGAGTTATCCAGCCTTTTCTTGTTTAGTCAAGTTTTGTACTGTTTTTACTAAGCTGTCAATTCTCTATTCATTTCTTATTTTGTTTCTGTTCTTATTTTTTTGTTCTATCACTCTCATTTAGTTTTATTTCTCATTTCTTTTAGCTTTAAATTTCTCAGTTCTTTTATCTTTAAGAAAAACAAAGCTCTTATGTTAACTTTTTGAGAAATTTTAAAATATTTCATTTTTTCCCAGTTACATATGAAACAAATTTTTTTATATTTGTTTAAAAAATTTTGGCTTCTAGATTATGCCCAAAGGGCTATCCAGCAGTTCCACTACTGTATCTGTATCCCAGGGAAGCCAGAAGAAGGGAAAAGAACCCACATGTGCAAAAATGTCTATAGCAGCCTTTTTCTGTGGTAGCAAAGAAATGGAAAATGAGTAGATGCCCATCAACTGGGGAATAGCTGAATAGGGTTGTAGTAAATGAAGATAATGGAATATTGTTGTTCTATAAAAAATGATGAACAAGCTGATTTTAGAAAGGCCTGGAAGGATGTGATGCTGAGTGAAATAAGCAGAACCAGGAATACATTGTACATAATAACAGCAAGAATGTGCAATGATCAACTATGAAAGACTTCTAAGTGATTCAGTCATCCAAAGCAATTCCAATAGTTTTTGGACAGAAAATGCCATCTGCATCCAGAAAAAGTAGTATGGAAATTGAATATAAATCAGCACATACTATGTTCACTTCTTTTTTCTGTTTTTTTTTTCCTCTACCATGGTTTTTCCCTTTTGCTCTGATTTTTCTCTCCAATTATGATTCATGAAGCAATGAATTTTTTTGAATTTTGACTTTTTTGACTTCCAGTCTCCCCTTTGTACCCCATACCCCCCTCATTGAGAAAGCCCATGAAAAGTTGTGCAAAACATTTCCATAAAAGTTATGTTGCAAATAGCATGACAAAAACCTATTGTATGACATTAACTAACACCTGAAACCCTAAACCAAGATAAGGTCGAAATAGGTTCATAATGTAGACATAAAGAGTGATATTATAAGCAAAATAGGAGAGCAAAAATAGTCCGTCTCTCAGATCTGTGGAGAAGGAATGAATTTATGGCCAAAAAACTAGAGAACATTATGAAATACAAAATTAATAATTTTGATTATATTAAATTTAAAATAATTTAAAAATAAATTTAAAATAATTTTGATTATATTAAATGTAAAAAGTTTTTGTACAAATAAAACCAATGCAGCCAAGATTAGAAGGAAGCAGAAAACTGGGGGAAAATTTTTTTTTTTTACATCCAAAGTTTCTGATAAAGGCCTGATTTCTAAAATATATAGAGAATTGGCTCAAATTTTTAAGAATACAAACCATTCTCCAATTGATAAAAATCAAAGGATATGTGGGAAAAAGACCCACATGTGCAAAAATGTTTGTAGCAGCCCTTTTTGTAGTATCAAGGAACTGGAAACTGAGTGGACGCCCATCAATTGAACAATGGATGAGTAAGTTATGATATATGAATGTAAAGGAAGATTATTGTTCTGTAAGAAATGATCAGCAGACTGACTTCAGATAGACCTGGAGAGACTTACATAAACTGATGCTGAGTGAAGTGAGTAGAACCAAGAGAACATTATACATAGCAAAACCAAGATTATTTGATGATCAACTTGGCTCTTTTCAACAATGAGGTGTTTCAGGGCAATTCCAAAGACTTGTGATGTGTAAAGTCATCTGCATCCAGAAAGAGGACTATGGGGACTTAATGTAGATTAGAACATAGTATTTTCACTTTGCTGTTATTGTTTGCTTGTTTGTTTTTTTCCTTTCTCATTTTGCCCCCTTTTGATCTGATTTTTCTTGTGCTGCATGTTAAATGTTGAAATATGTTTAGAAGAGTTGCAGATGTTTAACCTATGTTGGATTACTTGTTGTCTAAGAGAGACAGGAAGTGGAGAGAGAGGGAGGAAAGTTTGGAATAGAAGTTTTTGCAAAACTGAATGTTAAAAACTGTTTTGCATGTATTTTGAAAAATAAAAAGCTATTATTATTATTATTATTATTATTATTATTATTTTTAAACGTCAGATTGCAAAAGAAAACATAGTTATTTCTTCCCTCCCCCAAACAACTCTCAAGAAGTTAAGTAAACTTTAAAAAAAAAAAACTTAAAAAAGAAAGTTAAAAAAAATTTACTTCAGTTTCTGTGATGCACATTCCCTCAATTTCCAGTTCTTTGCCCTGAGAAAAGGGCTGCTATAAATACTTTAATACCTATTGGTTCTTTTCCATTAAAAAAAATCTCTTTGGGGTTTCATGCCTACTACTGGCATTGCTGGGTAAAAGGATAATAATTATTTATAACCCTTTGAGCATACATCATATCTTTTGATCATTTATCAATTTAGGAATGGCTTTTTTTTAAATAAGTTTTACTCAGAGCCCTATACATTTGAGAAATATGGCCCTCATTAGAGAAACTTGCTTTAAAATTCTTTTCACAATTACTATTGCTAACTATATCCCCCTTGTTTTCACATTGTCTCTCTGAAGAATTTTTGTTGGATTTGTGTACCAGCTTTGTTTTTTCTTTGGGGCTTTGCTTGTAGTTTTTTTAAGTCATTTTCTTCTTCTCTCTATGTGTTTTAAGCTTCCCTGTCACCACTGTAGCTTTTTATGGTTGGATTGTTTTTTTATTTGCTCATTCTTCCATCTTACTTTTTGACTTTGGTTTTTTGTTAGTGCTGGGATGTACATTCTTCTGGTGTGTGGGGAGATGTCTGTCCTGATCATCTATCCTTTAATATGCTTCTATTGCTTTCATTGCTCAGTCTGTCTTTTAATGCTTTCATAGTGATGTTTATCAAAGGGAAGGTCTATTCTTAGCTTCCTGCTCTGAGTTCTGCTTTGTTCTTGTTTTGGGTTTTGGTCTGTCAGCTTGTCCCTGGTTGGGAGTTTCATAAACTGCTGCTAGACTCAGCCACCAAAATCTGCCCACTGAGAGACTGTGGATATTTACAGGTACTGAACCTTAGGTTTTCCTTTGGTATCAAATTTCAATGCTGGTTATTCCTTAGCAGTCTTCCATGCTGGCCTAGAACCTAGATCTCAGTCGTTGCTCTGTTAATAGCATCAGAGCCATGCAGAAGTTTTACTTCTCAAACTCATTCCTTGCAGAGTATATAACTAGGGCTCATGTTTCCAGTCATTTCTCTCTACTCTGGATTTGTTACCTGGAATTGTGTAGTAGGTAACAGAGCCACCAGATAGCATCCATTTGAGTACCCAGCTCTGGTTAAACAATATTCTAAGATATCTTTCTGCCACATTGATTCTTGCCCTTTCTCAGCTCCCTTTCAACCTGTAGGTGCTGGAATGTATTCTGGGACAAATCCTGTGCCCACGGTGCACAAACCTTTCTCTAGGCTTCCCTGAATTGGAAAAAAGCCTAACTTTTCTAATTAGAATGCAGTGGGTGCATTTTCTAGATTTTTATAGAGGAAGTTTATTTAAGAGATAGGGTGTTCTCCTTCCTCTCACTCTGCTGTCTTTACTATATTCTATTCAGCCTCTTGTTGAAGACTTTTAGTGATTGGGAGAACTCACTGCTGCCCGAGAGAGTTCATTCCACTTTGGGATAGATGTGTCTGGAAGTTTTTCCATCTTTTGAGTAAAAATGTTGGGTTTTTTTTTCCCCCATAAGTTCTATCTATTTTTTCTATTTCTGTTCTCTGGAGTTAATTTTATCGTGCTCCTCCTCTTCCATCTCTCCTTTCAGGCTATACTATCCCAATTTCTTCAATGGAAAATAAAAAATAAAAATGTTTAGCTAAGAACAGAAACATAAGATAATCGAGAAGAGGATAAGAAAGCTTTTAATCACCTCCAATCATTTCAAATCACTAGGCATGACGATACCATCTCCATCTTAAAATATTTGGAAAAATTGTATATGTTATTTTTAAATGACATGGGCATATTAAAGAAGTAAATATTACCTATGGAAACAAAAGAAAGCAAGCAAATGAGAGTTAAGCAGTTTTCCTTTCTATCATTCATTGGCATATTCTCATCTTCACTGTTTTATTACTTCTTCAATCTTTGTTTTTCTGGTTCTGCTCACTTCACTCTGCATCATTTTATACTACTAGGATTTTCTGAAATTGTGTCTTGCTATTTCTTATGACATAATTATTTCTCATTCCACCACAATTTATTTAACCATTCCCCAATCCAAGATACCACTAAAATTCTAATTCTTTTATTTTCTTTTACCCTACCCTTTTCAATTCTTGCTTTCATTTTCTTTACCAAACTTTTAAGTTTTATTTTGCCAGTGAATTCATTTGTTTCTTTAGATAATTACTTTTTCTTCAAAAAACCATCTTCAAATTAATCTTCAAAATAATCTCCAAAAATAATTTGTGTTGTCAGAATTTCATTTTTGATAGCCTTAAATTTTTTTTTAAGCCAACTTTTCCAAGTAGAGTGTTGGGCTATGGATTTATAGCCATTTTTAATTCAGTGCTGTGAAATTTTCCTTTCCCAAAGTGTAGAGTACTTGTCAGGTAATTCCAGACATTTTCCCTCATTATTTATTATGATTAACATGGTCACTATGGTAACTTGTATTTTTTTGTTGCTTAGAATCTGGTCTCTTTGTTACTCCTTCTATCTAGGAAGGCATGTGATTTTTGGCAAAGTAAATTAACTTTTAACACAGTAAAGAGCTTTTTGCATTGGTGATTTAGAAGTAGCCTATGACATCCACCCAAGGAATGATTATTTCAAACAGATATCAAGATGGTTGAAGACCTTTACTTTAGTGCCTCTGGAAAACTTTGAGATTTGTTTTCAAAATGTATTACTCATTTATTCCTTCAGGCTAGAAAATGTTTATTAATTTTTATATATCTAAATATTCACCATACAGCTATAGTTTATATATTTTCCATTCAGTAGTATCTATATACCTCAGAAAATTCTCAGTGCTATTGTAGGTGACATATTAAACAAAATATGTAAGGAAGAAAAATGTTTGTCTTCTTTCTGCATGTCAGCTTCTCTCTTTGACATATACATATTATTTAAGTCACTTTCTAAATTGTGAGCAGCCATTTCTAAATTATTCCTAAAATTTTTTCATCGTGAAATTCGATAGCTAAGAAAGACATTTGACTTGTAAAAATGTTTTGTCCTTTTTTTTCCCCTGAGTTAATTTGGGTTTAAGAAACTTGGGGTCACACAGTTTGGAAGTGTTAAATATATGAGGTCAGATTTGAACTCAAGTCCTCCTGATTTCAGGGCTGGTGTTCTATCCAATGCGCCACCTAGCTGCCCCTATTCATTTGTTTTAAAAGCCAATGCTAATAAAGATTTAAGTTGGAATTTTAAAACAAAGTAGAGTTTAGTAACTAAATTATGTTATTCGTTATAAAATTATGGAGAACTAGAAGATGGTGGAGTGCAGACACGACTCTCTGTGACCTCCTCTGATCTTCTCTCAAACCAACAGCAGATTAAACCTCTGAACTGCTTCTGGAGTGAAAGCTCCCCCAATACTTAGAGTACAACACATTTCCAGCAAAAATTACCTAGGAAGAGCTCTAGAGCAGGTCTGTTTCAGCATAGGTCAGTTTGCTGCAGGATGCAGCGAGGGCAGGAGACTGGGGCTGGGACAGAGTGTGGCGGATTCTAAGCACCTGGGAAGTCCCTGGGAGATGCTTGGGCCACTTTGCTCTGATTTCGGGCAGGTGCTTTGGCAGATCTGCCTTTGGTAAAAGGTGCATTGAGAACTACTGAGAACATGGGACCTAGCCCTACCAGCCTCGCCCAGGAAGTCAACTACCGGAACCTGCCCCAGGACAAATTGAAGTAGCTGCCAGTCTTGGTCCTCTGCTTTAAACAGACTTCAAGTTCTAAAAAATGAGTAAGAAACAGAAAAATGGTCTCACCACAGACAGCTTTTATAGAGAGAAAGAAGGGCAGATCTCAGATCCTGAGGTTCCTAAAGGAAGCCACAAAGGTGGACATGAGCTGGTTCCCATTTCACAAGGCTTACTGGAAGATTGCATAAAGAATCTTAAAAGAGAGTTAGAAGAAAAATGGGGAAATGAATTGAGATTATTGCAAGAAGGATATAATGTCCTACAAAAGAGATATGAAAAAGACACCAATTGAATGGAAAACACAGTTGGTGGAATGGAAAACGACACCAACTCACTGAAAAACAAAATTGGCAAAATGGAAAAAGACTCCCAACTCACTGAAAAACAAAATTGGCCAAATGAAAAAAGACACCAATTCACTGGAAAACAAAATTGATGAAATGGGAAAAGACTGCAATGAACAAAAAAATTCAATTGGCCAGTTACAAAAGGAGCTAAAAAAGGTAACTGAAGAAAATAATACTTTAAAAATTAGAATTGAACAAATGGAAGTGAATGACTCAATAAGACTTCAAGAATCAATCAAACAAAAACAAAAAATGAAAAAAAATAGAAGAAAATATGAAATATCTCTTAGGAAAAAACAACTGACTTGGAAAACAGATCTAGGAGAGAAAATCTAAGGATTATTGCAATTCCCTGAAAACCATGATGAAAAAAAGAACCTAGATGCTATCTTCCAGGAAATCATGAAAGAAAACTGCCCTGATGTTTTAGAATCAGAAGCCAAAATCTCCATCGAAAGAATTCATCAATCACCTCCTGAAAGAGACCCCAAAATTAAAACCCAAAGGAATAT